>JAVJIF010012933.1:80000-128404 GCA_038442645.1 Agave tequilana
CCTGAGTTGTCTTCTAAACTATGAAAACTAATCGATAAAACTGATAATACCGAAAATAAGAAAAACTAGTCGTACAAACTCAGATTACGGCTTCATGAGACAAGTACGTCGAAGGAATAATCTAAATAAGAAAATCCTCATCTATATAACTTATGCCTCACTTCATTGTATTCCTAAGTTCATATAACCTGAATTGCAAAATAGCACTACGAATTATTGATTAACACCTTATTATTATTACTTATCCTATCCATATATCTAGGTATGTCCCTAGCATCCCAACGCACTTACATCCATATATGAGTAAGCTGAGATTGTTATTAAAAACTGATGAAGAACTGATAGATCATATTTATAGTGGGTCTCGCCTCCGCCCAGGACCATAGCTCAGGATATTAGGTTACTTCTTTCGGGGTCTCATCATTATGCGCCCCACACGACACTTCAGAATATAACTCCTGCTTCCGAGGACTTATCATTACACCCATACAACACTTCATCGAGGATTTATATTAAGCATCACACGGCACTTCAGAAATAACCACCATTATAAATATGACATCATACTGGCATCCATCAGTTTTTCCTAACCCGTGTAAGTTGTTCTTTTTATAATTTATTATTATGTAATTATCATATTACGGGAATAGCAGGAGCAGGACAGGTTCAGGAGTTATAAGAGTAACAGTACATAAGTACTAAAGATACTGGTTACTGTATATAATACAGGAGTAGTAGGACTGGATTCTTAAATATGATAATCACAAGTCAAGTGGTAATATATCAAGTGGCAAGTGGCAGGTGGTAGGTGATAAGTGATATCAAACAGGTATCAGGTGATAGCATGTTGGAGTAATGGCATGTCAAATAATAAGTACAGTAGATATCACAATTGAATATAACAATACAGGGAAACAATACTGATACAGGGGATCAGTACGAATACAATAAAATAGTATCGATATAGGGATCAGTATTAATATAGAAAAATAGTACTGATGCAGGAGATCGGTACGAATACAGAAAATGGTACGATTTTGAAAAACAGTTCAAGCACAAGTTTCAAACTCTACACAACCATCAAGATAAGAATAATAATTGAAGTATCAAGTAGATAAGTAGGCATGCAAGTAAGTATACATTCAAGCGAAGTTAAGCAAGCTGGAGCGAAGCTAATGTACAGCACTAGACGCCATCACGTTCGGTGTGGTTACCGCTCGTGACACGACTTAAACGCATACGACGGAGCGAGCGTATATCATGTGTGACGAAGCCGCGCTCATGGTGTAACTACGCTTGAAGTGAGTTAGCTGCAAAGCGCTGAGTGCTAGGTCCACCTACCAGGCGTAGCTAAAAGACCTGACTGTCTGAACGCACTACTCTTTCGAGGAAGTAGGTGAAAGCCCAAACGGCTGAAGGGCCGGCAGGCCAAGTAGGTACCTGCAGAAGTGTTGTACCAAATAAATGTTTGTAAACACAGTAATAGGTAATAGCTAATTTATCAGTAGAGTAGTAAAACCTGAAAGCTAAGTAAGATAAGAATAAAGTAAGCGAGCAGATAAGCAAACAATCAAGCAGAGCTAGGCAAAGCTGGAGCAGAGCTAGTGCAGGATGCCATCACGCTCGGCATAATGATCGCTCACGGCAAAGCCACGATAGCGTACAGCTATCGCTCATAGCGTAACTACACTCGGACAGAGTTAGCGGTAAAGTGCTTATGGCTAGAATCGCCTACCAGGCTTGGCCGAAAGACCTGACGGTCTGAGTGCACTCCCTCTTTCGAGGAAGTGAGCATAAGAGAGACCACAAAGTCTAATAGGCCCGGGGGCCAAGTAGGTACCTGCATAAAATAATGTTAGCACACATAACACACACATATATATGGTAATAACTAGACTACCCGTGGAGTGGTGAAACCCGGAGGCTGAGTGTAGAGCCCGGAGACAGAATAGAGAGCTCAGACGCTAAACGACCACGAAAGGTCGGCCACGCATAATATAAAGTAGTAATAAGCAACATCACAGGAAGTGTGTAGTACAAGAAGTAAACTACACTAATTTAGGCATTTGTCACAAATCTAATACATGTACAGTCCTAAGCACTTGATCACATACAAATACCGATACACACATACAATGGTATACACATGTGTCCACACATGAATACAAATACACCAATACAAATATACAGTCCCAGAAATTACACAATTTACACGAATAAAATACAATCACCCATCAAAGTGGGGAAACCCTAAAAGAAAGGCGAGAACGCTCACCTAAAAATCCACGAAAACACGCCGCAAATCCTGAAATTCCAAGAACACGAGCACGCCACAACTATATTAAAATATTTGTATATATATTTATTATTTATTTTTTTAGAGAGACGAAGAGAGGAGAGAGACACAGAAGATAGAGAGACACACAGAGAGAGAGAGAAGGGGACACAGAGAGGGCAGAGAAACTGAGAGAGGGAAAGAAAAGGGGAGAAAGGGAAAGAGGAGGGGAGAGAGGAGGAGGCACGGCCGAAAGGGGATGGCCAGCGATAGTGCGCCGGCGGCCTGGGGGCGTCGGTAGCTTGGGTGGTGCGGCCATGGGTCCGGGGAGAAGATGGGGGTGTTGGAGGGGTGATGATAGTGGTTATGGGTGGTGGTAGTTGTGGATTTGATGATGGTGGTTGTGGATTTATTGAAGGTGATGATAGGGATGATGGTGGTGGTGGTGTAGGAGGAAGTGGTTGAAAAGGGAGAGACTAGGGTGGTAGAGAGGGTGGTTGTTGGTGGTGGAAGTGGAAGAAGGAGATGGTGAAGAAATTGAAGGAGCTGGAGGGGAGAAAAGAAGTGGGGTAGTGGTGATGTGGTTTGGCCGAAGTTGGGCTGCCGCTGGCCCGGGTCGCCGGAGGTGGGAGGAGCACCGGATGTGGGTAGCCGCTGGTCTAAAGGAGAGAGGGAGAGAGCTATGTAAGGGAATGAGATAGATGAAATTGAAGAGAGAAAGAGAGTAAGAATAAGAGGGAGAGCACGACTGGAGAAAGAATTTGAGAGATAAGGAGAGAGATAGAGAGAGGGAGAATTTAGGAGGAGGAGAGGGGAGCTGGCATCACTGTCGTTGGCCAGGGGAAGAAGGAAAAGTGAAAAAAAAAAAATAAAGAAGAAGGAAAAAGGGATGAATTAAAAAGGGGAAGATATTTTGGGGGTGATTGTGTGGTGGAGAAAAATGAAAAAAAAAAAGAAGTGAAAAGGTTGTGGTGGAGAAAAATGGAAAAAGAAAAAAGGAACGGAAAAGAAAAGAAAAGAAAAAAGGAAAATATGCTGGTGTAAACCCCGAATTTTGTAAAACATCAAAAACACCGAAAAAGCTGAAAAAATAGAGTAACTCGGAATGGTCTCCGAAATTTTTTTAAAATAGTAAATATTATTTTAAGGGCTTTGGTGAAATCAGATTTAAGAAATTCAATCCCCTTTTCAAATTAAAAATTCTGGAATCAACCAGTAATATCGGTCGACACTAAATCCGGTCGAGTTTTGATAAATTTAAAAAAATCCCCAAAAAATTGTTAAGATAGAAAATGAGATTCTAAAAAGTAATGAGAAAGTAGTTTCTAGAAATTCAACTCTATTTGTAAATTAAAAATTCGAGAATCGATCGGCGGTACTAGTCGATACCGGTTTTGAAAGATTTGCAATTTAATTCAGAAAAATTCTAGAAAATTAAAAAATAAAAAATATTAGAAAATGGTATTTGAAACTGAAATTGATCAAATCTAACTACCGAAAAGATCAAATTGATCAGTACACTAGGATCGGGTCCCCGGTTCAGATTAGGACTGACTCCGAGTCCACGAATCTGGATCCATTGCAAAATAATCGCATAAATAAATATAAACAAAAAATAAAAATGAAAAGTAAATCAAAAAATATGATCAAAAAAATTTGAATACATAACTAAGTACGTACTTCGAGACGGGGTGTTACAATATCATAAATTAGTATTCATTTCAATTGGTATCATGTTTGGTATCACTTTCTATTGATATCACTTTTCATATTTTATGCATTGATTTTGTAGTTATTTCAAAAAAGGAGAAAAAATTCTTGATTTAAATTTTAGTTGGTATCTTATTCCCTACTTTTTGAGAAAAATATTTTAATAGCTCATATATTCAATTGGTATCAATTATCACAATTGGTATCTACTTTTTAAAATTGTTTAGAATTTCAAATTAGTATCATGGGCTTTCTCTTTCTATTCAATTGGTATCATGTTTGAACTTTTAATTGGTATCAAAATTATTTTGTAAATTGGTATCTATGTTGGTTTCAGAATTATTTTTCAATTTTTAATTTGTATATGGTTGTTTGCTATTGGTATTCATTGTTTTGATTTCTACACACATATACCATATATTTGTTTTTTTAATATGCATTGTCTGTTAATCTCACATTAAGGTGGCCCACTACCCTTGGTTAATTAATTGGATTCCTAATTAAAGTTAACTGATATTATGTGTGCCCAAAATTAAAGTTACAATTGTATAAAGTTATTAAATAATCTTTGCGGTATTAAGGGACCATGATGGGTGGTTTTATCACAAGAGATTAATTTGCAATTGTTGACCCTCATCTCTCCTCCTGAAAAGAAAACAGCCTACTCTCTTTCATTTTGAGAAGAACCATCATTATTGTTAGGATTTGTGCAAGGAAAAGGAGACAGAGAGAAGAAGGGTTTGCATTAAGGTTTTGCAAGGATTAAAGAGAAGGATCAAGATCTTCATCCATCTACCTTCCTCAATCATTCAATGGCTCAGGTATGGATTTATGTGTATTATTGAAGTATGTGTATTCAATCCTTGAGATGCTTTGATTCTAGATCCATGGTAATTAATCCGCATGATAGTTTTAATTTCTTACATTTGGTATCAGAGTCGTGTTTTAGAATCAATACATCTCAGATTATGAATTATGGGTAATTAGGGTTTTTTGATTATCAGTACAAAATCAATTTTTGATCTTTTAATTGTAGAATTTTAAGAGGATTAAATTGTACCCTAATATTCTGTTCATATTCCTCTAATTATGCAATTAATTGGGATCAAAATTCAGGAATTAGAAACCCTAATTTTCCCTAATTTTGGCTTAAGTCGATTAAGTAGGAACTGTTTTTGATAATTGCTTCGTCGACTATTAGTCGACTAGCCCGAAACATTAGTCGACTAAGTCCTTTTCCAGAAAGTTGAGAACTCTCTGTTTCGGTACAGGAGTCGACTTGATATTTTGAGTAGTCGACTAATTAGGGTATAGTCGACTAATCCTCTTGCCCAAGTCAACTAACAGAGTGACCCGAAAGTTGAGAGCTCTCTGTTGACTTCAGGAGTCGACTTAATTTTTGAGTAGTCGACTAATAATAAGTATAGTCAACTTATTACTTTGACCTAGTCGACTAGACTTGATAATAGTTAGTCGACTTGACTTGACCCTAAGTCGACTTGACTTGACCCTAGTCGACTTATCCTGTTTCAAGTCGACTAGTAGTTCCTTACCAGTCGACTAATGTTGGTCTAATTTCAATCATGAATGTATGTTACACATATAAGTTATTGTGTTAATATTGATTGATGTTGGTCAAGTGATGAATTGGAGTATTATGAAATTACTCAAATAAAAGGTTAGAGAATATTATTAGTTAGTTTTGTATCCATACGGTTTATTGATTTAGTAGTTGCCAAAGTGACCTATATTAGTAAGCCTTATGAATATACAACTACAAAAAAGACTTGTCATTGAGGGTGACATTAAAGACAATAATATTCTCGATGGCGGTTCTAGTTAGGAGATTGGGACTAGCCCAAAGGAAAGTCTCTTTCAAATAATTATGAACCGGATAGGGTAGTGTAATTTATGTAACTTAGTGGTGTAGAATGGATACCCAAAGGTAACATGACTTACTATCTAAGTGACATAAATTATATTAGACCTACATAGGTGATAAAAGTTCTCACCTAAAGAGTGAACACTAGATATGCTTAGGTTTCACCCAAAGGAGGAATCAAAGTGATATCAATAGTTCATCTTCATTAAATTTAAGATTTTGTATTGATTCGAGGCCCTAATGTGAGCTATGTCCTATTTTGTTTCAGTGAACGTTCCCACTTTCCTATACTCCCATGCAACTAGCATTCCAGCCCTGGATGGTACAAACTTCAATGAATGGTTTGAACATGTCCAATTCACACTGGGTGTACTGGACCTAGACATGGCTCTTTTAGTAGAGAAACCTGATGAAGTGTCTGATAAAAGCATAGCAGACCAGGTTAGCCATGCCAAAGCCTGGGAAAGGTCGAATAGACTCAGTCTCATGTTCATCAAGATGACCATTGCCAATAACATCAAGACTTCACTCCCTCATACTACTAATGCATCTAAACTTTTAACTGCTGTTAAAGACCGATTTAAGTCTGCAGATAAGTCATTAGCTGGCACCCTTATGGCTGAACTTACTACCATGAAATATGATGGTAATAGAGGAGTTCAACAACACATTCTTAATATGACTGATAAGGCTGCGAAGTTAGGATCACTGGGAATGAAAGTGGATGAATCCTTCTTGGTACAGTTCATCCTCAACTCACTTCCTCCTCAGTTTGGACCATTCAAGATTCACTATAATACTCATAAGGATAAGTGGAATCTGAATGAGCTGACTAGTATGTGTGTTCAAGAGGAAGTGAGACTGAGGCAAGAAGGGCATCACTCAGTGTTGGCAGTAACTTCAGGAGCTATCCATAAGAAGGGTAAATATGGAAGAGGTAAGACGTTTCCACCAAAGAAAGGGAATGACCATGGGGAAAGTAGCCAGGGTCATGGAAAGGTTTTCACTGTCAAATGCTACTTTTGTGACAGAAAAGGACATGTGAAGAAGGATTGCAACAAGAGAAAGGCTTGGTTCGAAAAGAAAGGTATGAATCTTTCTTTTGTATGTTATGAATCAAATCTTGCTGAAGTTCCTTCTAATACTTGGTGGATTGACTCTGGAGCCACAACTCACATAACTAATTCAATGCAGGGATTCCTTACCACCAGGAAACCGAAGGAAAGTGAGAGATTCGTCTTTATGGGGAACCGTCTCAAAGTGGAGGTCGAGAATGTTGAAACTTATCGACTACTCTTAGAGACGGGTCATCAGATGGATCTTGAGGACACTTTTTATGTACATTCGATTTCTAGGAACTTAATGTCATTATCCAAATTAGATGTTGTTGGATATTCTGTTTTATTCAGTTGTGGAAAACTCAGTTTAATGTATAATTCAATGTCGGTTGAACACGGAATTTTATGTGATGGTTTATATAAAATTTCATTGAATGATGAGTTTGCACAATCTCTTTTATCTCTGCATTCGAATGTTGGTATTAAACGTGGCTTAATAAATGAAAAATCTTCTATCTTGTGGCATAGACGACTGGGGCATATCTCCAGGGATAGAATTGAAAGATTAGTGAAGAATGGGATTTTGGATAACCTAGACTTCACTGATTTTGGTGTGTGTGGATTGCATAAAAGGAAAGCAAACCAAACACACCAAGAAAGGTGCCACAAGAAGTAAAGAGCTTCTTGAGATAATTCATACAGATATTTGCGGACCACTCTCTATTCCATGTTTTACGGGAGAGAGATACTTCATTACCTTTATAGATGATCTGTCTCGTTATGGTTATGTATGTCTAATTCATGAAAAGTCTCTGGCTGTTGACATCCTTGAGGTGTTCATTACAGAAATCGAGAGACAATTAGATAGAAAAGTTAAAATCATAAGATCAGATCGAGGTGGCGAATTTTATGGTAGATATGATGAGTCAGGACAACATCCTGACCCATTTGCTAAATTTCTAGAAAAGCATGGCATTTGTGCTCAATACACAATGCCAGGTACGCCTCAGCAGAATGGAGTTGCTGAAAGGCGAAACCGAACACTTATGGATATGGTTAGGAGCATGATGAGCTTCTCTAATGTACCTAATTCATTGTGGAATGAAACCTTAAAGACTGCTATGTATATCTTGAACAGGGTTCCTAGTAAAGCAGTCCCAACAACTCCTTTCGAGTTGTGAACTGGTAGGAAACCTAGTTTAAGACACTTACATGTTTGGGGTTGTCCAGCAGAGGCTAGAATATATAATCCACAAGAAAAGAAATTAGACTCAAGGACCATATCTGGGTATTTCATTGGTTATCCAGATAAGTCTAAGGGGTACAAATTTTATTGCCCTAACCATAGTACAAGAATTGTTGAAACTGGTAATGCCAGATTCCTTGAGAATGGTGAATTTAGTGGGAGTGATGAACCAAGAAAGGTAGATCTTGAAGTGATAAGGGTGAATATCCCAATACCCCTTCCTTCAAGAGAAATTGTTGTCCCTCAGCTTGATCATCAAGCTGAGATAACAGAACAACATATTGATATTGGTTCACCACTTCATGAGGATATCGCCATTGAAAATGTTGTAGAAACACCACAACCGGCAGCCTTGAGGAGATCTCAAAGGGAAAGAAGATCTGCCATTTTAGATGATTATGTGGTATATCTACAGGAGTCTGATTTTGATATTGGGATTAATAAAGATCCAGTTTCATTTTCACAAGCCATAGAAAGCAATGATTCTAGTAAATGGATTGATGCTATGAATGAAGAGTTGAAATCTATGGACCAAAACCAAGTCTGGGATCTCGTCGAATTGCCTAATAACTGTAAGAAAGTCGGGTGTAAATGGGTCTTTAAGACCAAGCGCGACTCCAAAGGCAATATCGAACGATATAAGGCCAGACTTGTGGCTAAAGGTTTCACTCAGAAGGAAGGCATTGATTATAGAGAAACCTTTTCTCCAGTATCAAAGAAGGACTCTCTTAGAATCATTATGGCCCTTGTAGCTCATTATGATTTGGAGTTACATCAAATGGATGTGAAAACAGCTTTTCTAAATGGAGATTTGGATGAGGAAATTTACATGGAGCAACCTGAAGGGTTCGCAAAGAAAGAAAAGAACACTTGGCTTGCAAATTAAAGAAATCCATATACGGACTTAAACAAGCTTCCAGGCAATGGTATATAAAGTTTAATGATACCATTACCTCTTTTGGATTTACAGAAAATACTGTTGATCAGTGTATATATCTAAAGATCAGTGGGAGCAAGTTTATATTTTTGATTCTGTATGTGAATGATATCTTGTTAGCCAGTAGTGATATTGGTCTGCTGTATGAAACTAAAAGCTATCTTACCAAGAACTTTCAGATGGTTGATATAGGTGAGGCAGCTTATGTCATTGGCATAGAGATCTTCAGGGATAGATCTCGAGGATTGCTAGGACTGTCTCAGAAAGGTTATATCAATCGAGTCTTGAAAAGATTTCATATGGAATTGTGTTCAGCCAGTTGTGCACCCATTATGAAGGGTGACAAATTAAGTGGGAGCCAGTGTCCTAGAAATGACTTAGAAAAGGATCAAATGCAGAAAGTTCCATATGCATCAGCTGTTGGGAGCTTGATGTATGCACACACTTGTACCAGGCCAGATAGCAGTTTTGCTGTTGGGATGTTAGGAAGATACCAGAGTAATCCAGGAATGGAGCACTGGAAATTAGCTAAGAAGGTAATGCGGTATCTTCAAGGGACGAAGGACCATATGCTCACATATAGGAGATCAGATCAGTTGGAAGTGATCGGCTATTCGGACTCAGATTTTGCTGGTTGCCCAGATAGCAGGAAGTCTACCTCAGGCTTTATTTTCTTGCTAGCAGGTGGGGCAGTCTCGTGGAAGAGTGTAAAGCAGTCTATCACTGCTTCATCCACAGGCTGAGTTCATAGCATGTTTTGAGGCCACGAATCATGCATTATGGTTAAGGAATTTTATCTCAACACTTGGTGTAGTTGATTCTATTGCCAGGCCGCTGAAGATATTTTGTGATAATACAGCAGCCGTTTTCTTCTCTAAGAATGGAAAGTACTCTAATGGTTCCAGACACATGGAACTTAAGTACTTGGTGGTTAGAGAAAGAGTTCAGAAACAGAAGGTGTCAATTGAAAGTATAAGTACCACTTTAATGGTTGCTGATCCAATGACCAAAGGATTGCCTCCAAAGACATTCAAGGAACATGTTATTAGAATGGGTTTTTTGAGCAATCTGTAAATGTATGTTTTGGTACTTGTGTAATTGACAATATTGCGCAATAAAAGTTTGTTTCTGTATTTCCTGTTATCCAATTATGTGTGCACATATTATGTATGGATGTTTGTTAAACAGGAAATGTCTTCACAAGACAATTACAGGGGTCATTTTGGTTACGGACTCAATTAGTAAGGGTTATCAATGTTGTGATACGTAGAAGGGAGTATGACATAGATGTTGTATAACCGCTATGACTCACATTGATAGTCCAAGCTAATTGCAGTATTACAGTATTTCATTATTTGGGCTTATCAGTTGTTGTTTTTAAAATTCGTGATCACGTGTCAAAGTTTTTCAGTATGGAATCCAATGGAGTCAAAATGTTTTTTTTTAAATGAGTCTTTTCTTTTATTTGTTTTCTAAAGTTTTAACCTAATCGGCTAGTGGTCCAAGTGGGAGAATGTTAATCTCACATTAAGGTGGCCCACTACCCTTGGTTAATTAATTGGATTCCTAATTAAAGTTAACTGATATTATGTGTGCCCAAAATTAAAGTTACAATTGTATAAAGTTATTAAATAATCTTTGTGGTATTAAGGGACCATGATGGGTGGTTTTATCACAAGAGATTAATTTGCAATTGTTGACCCTCATCTCTCCTCCTGAAAAGAAAACAGCCTACTCTCTTTCATTTTGAGAAGAACCATCATTATTGTTAGGGTTTGTGCAAGGAAAAGGAGACAGAGAGAAGAAGGGTTTGCATTAAGGTTTTGCAAGGATTAAAGAGAAGGATCAAGATCTTCATCCATCTACCTTCCTCAATCATTCAATGGCTTCAGGTATGGATTTATGTGTATTATTGAAGTATGTGTATTCAATCCTTGAAATGCTTTGATTCTAGATCCATGGTAATTTAATCCGCATGATAGTTTTAATTTCTTACATTGTCTATATGAAAGGAGAGTTAACTTAACATCTCCTCTATATATAAAGTTATGATGAGTGTATTATATAAAGAAGAGCTTGACAACTCTTCTCTATATCATACACATGTGTAGGGAGAACTTAACATCTCCATCAATACATTGTATATTATACTTATATGGGTTAGGGTTTAGTTGTCCCTTCTCCATGTAATGCATGTATATAGGAGGAGTTCACTTGACGTCTCTCCTTTTCATAGATTTGTACCGCATATACTTTTATCATATTTTATTTACCCATTTAGTCATGAGTTAACAAAAAAGGGGAGAAGTTTTTTAAAGTTTATATATGCATGCTTGTATTCTATGTTTGCATATATGTGTTTATATTCATGATTTGTGTTCATGATTTGTTTGGTATCTATAAGCTTACATTGAATATCTATATGCTTTATGCTATGCATTAGCTAAAGGGTAACTTTTACAAATATTATCTTTGATATATGCATATATAATTTCATGAGTTTTGTCATCATCAAAAAAGAGGAGATTGTTGACCTAAAGGCCTATCACTTTAGTTTTAATGATGATTAACTCATGTAGTTATAAAACTAATAATCTTATTGCATTTAAGTCTCAGATATTGATCAAGATCTTAGTTGATGTTTAGCTTCACTAAAAGACTCAAAGTCAAGTTTAGAGATAACACGTGGTGATTCAAGAGCTCAAGCTTATACAACAGATCTAGCACTCAAGATGGACTCTAGCTCAAGGAATCAAGTTTAGATCAAGTATACTTGAAGAAGAAGACCTATAAGAAGACTTGAGTTTAGAGCTTGTGAGTTTAGATCTTGTGTATAGAATAGATTGGTTTTGATTGCTCAAGCTCACACACACAAAGTTTGATATTCAATTTCAAGAACAAAAGTTTTGGTATTTTGGTTTTCAAGAAGTTGACTTTAAACAATATCATTTTGTCAAAGACTATACATTGTGTTTTAAACTCATATTTTGTGTTTATATGGTTTATATCTTAAAAGAATAAGTTTTATAATTTAAAATATGTGTTGGATTCTATACAGACATATTAGAGCTTTATGTATTCAAAGAAACTTATTTTGATGAGTTTTAAGTTACGATTTAACTACAATACGTTGCTTTCATGAATAGATTTCATCAAATACTTTAGTTTAGATATGTATTGGATTTCATCCATATACATTGGTGCTTCAAATGTGTTTAAGAAACTTATTTTGATGAGTTGAATTCATGAATTTAAGTTTTTACTTTTATCAAAATTACTTTTATGATGTTTATTGGTATATATTGACAAAAACAAGATCATATTATTTTGTTTCTATATTAGAGTATCCATGCACTATTGAGCTTCAAATACGTTTTAACAACTTTTTTTTTATTTATGAAGTTTTGGAAAAACTAGTTTTTTTATTAAAAGTTTGTTTTCAAAAAAATACAGTTTTAGTTTTTAGATTGAATTTCTATATCCCAAAAATGAGTTCATTGTTTCCAATATGTGTTAATTATTGACCACACATATTTGTACTGCAGCGTTTTACATAAAAAAATTTTGTGAAATTTATTGAGATTTATTGGTATTTAATAAGAATTTAAAAAGATGTTTTATTGTTTCAAATAATATGATTTTTAGGCTAAGCCGATCGACCGCACGGTCAACTGACCACAGAGCTCATTTGCTCTATCGATTGACCGCACGGTCGACCGACGTGCACAGACATGCACGAGCCAAGAGAGTTGAGCTCGGTCAACTGACCGGTCGACCACAGCAGAGCTCGGTTAATCGACCGGTCGACCGCAGTAGAGATCAGCCGACCGATCGGTCGACCGACTATGTCTACAGATCTCTCAGGTTTTCTCGGTCGACTAATCGGCCGACCGTTCTGCTGGTCTGCTTAACACTCTTTCAGTATTTAGATAAATTTATATTCTAATATTCAATCGATGTAATTTAAATTGCATTACAAAGAAAACTTTCAGTGCTACATTTCTTATTCAATGATCGTTTTCTTATTCTCTAATAGCTCTCTTGAATTAATACAAGTGTAAGAATAAGATGTCAAATAAAAGAGGATCTCGAGGAGAAGTTTTAGAGCTTTTCATCAGAAATTCGGTTTCACTCTTTGAAATTCACTTGTGTTTAGTTTGTTACTATAAAAGTTTTAAATTTCGCATTAGATTATGATTACCCTATTCACCCTCTTACAAGCCCGTGGTTTTGCTTTAAAGAAAGAAAGAAGAATCGACCCGACCATTCATGAGATTTTATAGGTCAAACGAGACTACGAAGCTACATCAGCAACCACCATTGAAAGCGGTCAACCTAGAGAGATTTATCAAACTTTCAAGCAGATATCAGCCAACCACAAGTTCTCGATGAAGTCAAGAAGCATATGCAACATATTCCTAGTTCAAAGGAAGAGAGGCCACAACTCGTGCCCGTATGCAATCAAGGATTCTTCATGGAACCAACATAAATAAAGTAAGGTGTTTCTTTAGAAGAAGTTTCTACAACCGCTGAAATTCTCGAGGAGGTCGACAAATTACAGGAGGAGTACAAAAGAGTTAAGATCAGCAAGCTTGAATTATTACCGTCCATGGAAGATAATCAACATGGTACGATTATTCTTCATGATTTCAAAGATCTTTTTCTGCGAAAAAAAATTTCCAAGGATGAAAGTTTTAAATTCTTCGAGTTCATATCACCCACTATCAACATGTGGGTGTACTATGTACGCTAAAATTTATCTCCACTCGTACCTTGGAAGATCTTATTTATGATAGTGAATCAATAAATTATGAGAGCATGATGTATGTGTATGACTGGATGATAGAGGAGCACCAACCAATTGATATTAATTACCAAAAGTTTCGAGATGAAGATTACAATGAAAATTCGATGACGCAACACTAAATGGGGTTTGATGAAGATCATCAAGATGAATCAAGATATTGAGATCACATTTTTTTCTTAAGCAGAGTTTGATAAATCTAATAAGAAGTGTAAGACAACAACTGATAAGAAAAGGCGAGAGAAACTCTTCAAGGAGAAAGATATGATGATGGCATATTTGAGGAGAGGAAGAATCCTAACTTAGGAGTCCCTACCAAGCAGTTATAACCTAATAGGAACTCGAAGACGAGTTCTTTTGAAGAGGGAGGGACTAATATAGGAAGTGAAGTAAGACAAACAGCAAGTCAAAAAACTTGACGTGTCGACAGCGTTTCTTTGAACTGTCGTCAGGCTTTACTCGAGAATTGAGAATTTATAGTCATGTTGATGGAGCCTTTCACCTATCGATAGGTCTATTATGTATCAGGTTTCTAATTCTTATTATGATTTTGTTTTGGATTCCCAATTTGGATTCCAGTAGATTTTTCTCTTTCTTTATTTTGAACTTTTTTTTGAATTATCTTCGTAGATAGAAATAGGATTTATTGTAAGTCTATAAATAGGCCTCTTGTACTCTTTATCTTTTATCAAATTTTTTATCAATAAACTTTTGAGTTTTTCTTCATATTTGCTCGTGGATTCGAGTTGTTCTCTTGGCTCGTGGATTCGAGATAGTTACCCCTACCTGGAGATCTCTTCAGGTTCGTTAACGCTAGAACGAGATATAGCCCGCGCCGTTCATCTTCTTCGCTTTCTTGTCTGCGTCATTTAGTGATTGAAGAGATAACCCAGAAAACTAAACTGTAACAAATTCTAATAGATAATGTGAATTTTAGTGTTGCTGGTATCGTAATTGAAGACAACATCCCTCGTATATTCAAGTCAAAATGTGCTGCATGTAGTTGATTTACTCCTAAAAGAGAGGCTGACTGTATTAGGAGCATCTTTGATGAAGTGAAGACCGTAGTTGATTTCACATACAAGTATAAACTGGTTTATTGTATGAAAATGGGGGGGGAAAAAATTGGCTTAGTTAATTGACTCGTACACTTTTTATAAATTTTTACTAGTTGTTTTTTGTTTTTCTAATCTTCTATAATTTACTACCCTTTTGATTTTTCTAATCTGCTATAGATACACTAGACTTTTGAGTTCAATGAGAGCACACAAATGTAGAGGATTTACACGGATACTGTAGGACCTTCCTGAAGCAAGACAACTGCAAGACACAAACAGCAAAAGAGATGGTTAAGAATATTCAAATCCGCTTTTGTTAAGCCAAGGGGAAGAAGTTGATGAGATTTTGGAACCTCAAGTAATTACCTTTGATTGGTTGTTAGCGATGGGTTGAGTGTTGCTACTCTCTCTCTCTCTCTCTCTCTCTCTCTCTCTCTCTCTTCTTTATTATTATTTAAAAGCCCTCTTTTTCCCTTTTCCAACCTGAGCTTAAAGAGAGAAGTTGGCTTTCTTTTATTTTCTTTTTTCTTTACCTTTAGTGCTCATATTTTGCATTTTTCTTTGAACTAAACAGGCCCTAGCTGGATTCTCTCACCGAACCGCAACCACATGCCATGCAGAGACTACGCTTCGTGCGCCCTACGAGAGTGAGCCCACAGTGTATCAAGTGGGCTGACAGAGCCACGTCATGCACAATTAGTCAGAACAGAAGACCGGTCAACAACCCGGTCAACCGGCATGCACAACTTGGTGCATGGCAACAGTTCGGTCGACCGAGCGGTCGACCGACTGGCACGAGCCAAGTTACTGTTGGGGTCCAGTCGACTGTTCGGTCGACTGACTGGCACGAGCCCAGTTTCTGCTTAGGTTCGGTCGACCGAAGGAAGGGTCGGTCGAGATCTGCTTGTTCTATCAGGATTCGAACCCGTTTCTGATTCGGAATCGAATCCTTTTGTGATTTCCTAAAACTCGAGGACTCTCTGGCTATAATTAAAAGGGTGTAGCCCCATAAATTGTAACCTATAATTTTAAATCAATAAGATCTCTCTCTCTTTCCCCAAGAATGTAGGTAAATTGCCGAACCTTATTAAATATTGTGTTTGGCTCTCTCTTGTTTAATTGTTCTTATCTTTTGGGTACTTCTCTAGTATATCTCTCTCTGTTAATTGGGGTTTCTTATTTGTTGTTGCACCTGCAAGCAACAAGCGGTATCAGAGCATCTCAGGTTCATCGTGGGATCGTGTATTGATTTCTAGAGCATTGGTGGTTGTTTGACGGAGATCGTGTGTCAATTCCTAGAGCATTGGTGGCTGTTTGGCAGAGATCGTGTGTCGATCTCAGAGCAGTGTTGGGACTGTTTATGAGATCGTGTGTCGATCTCAGAACAGCATTTGGATTGCTCAATGAATCAAATTTGGTGGAGTAGATCATTTCAGAAACTCTCCTAGGGTTTCACTTTAAGGTAAAGTTTCTATCTTTATCTTATTTTTAATCTAACTCCTTTTGTTTTTGTATTGTTTTGAGAAATCTATTGAGAATATGGTTTGAGGTAGTACATCTAATGTAAAAATCATGAATCCACATTCATTGAAGATTGATGTGGTTAAATTTGATGGCAAGAGCAATTTTGGAATATGAAGATGTGAGGTGATGGATGCATTGACGGCATCAAATCTCGGAGATACTTTACAGTTGGAGAAAAAAACCTGAGGCTACTTCTGAACAGGATTGGGACAAGATGAATTGAACGGCATGTGGTTTGATACGATCTTGTTTAACACAAGACATCAAGTATCATGTGTAATATAAAATCTTTTTCACAAGACATCAAGTATCATGTGTTATATAAAACATCTGCAAGGCAGCTATGGGAGATCCTAAAGAAGAAATATCTGATAAAAAGCATAGAGTCGCGTTTGCAATAGAAGAGTAGGCTTTATGGCTTTTATTTGAAGAGAGAACTATCCATTGTTGAACGCATGAATAACTATACTAAACTTCTTGCAGATTTAGTTAACGTGGATGTGAAGATCGAAGAAGAGGATAAGGCGTTGATTATATTAATTTTTTCCTGACAAGAGTATGAGACCTTCACCTTAAGTTTAATCAATGGTAAATAAATACTTAATTATAGTGATGTATCGGCTGCTCTTGTAAATTATGAAGTAAGGAGGAAGGACAAGTTATCTTCTTCTGAGGGTACATCAGCAGAGGCGTTAATGGTATGAGGCAGAGGTTCCAATCGGAAGGATAAAGGAGAGTATGAGAGATCAAAATTCAGACCAGAGTTTAGACATCTGAAGAAAACCAGTGTGTCTTCTATAAAGCGATAGGGTACTAGAAGATTAACTGTCCAAGGTCAAGGAAAGAATAGAAGAAGGGTCGAAGGCTGAGGCAAATCTCGCACAGGTGGTCAGTACTCAAGCCAGTACTTCACAGGCAGATGGATCAGATTTAGACTCATCGGTATTCTCTTTCTCTGTTATTACTCCTATTGTTGGCTACTCAAAGACTCTGAGTGGATGTTAGATACTGAAGCTACCTATCATGTATTTCCAAACAGGGATTGATTTTCTAACTTTGAGAAGTTAGATGGATGTTTCGCTATCATGGGTGATGATCATCCGTGTAAAGTGGAAGGGATAGGTACAGTTTGCATCAAGATGTTTGATGGGACGGTACGGGAACTAAAGGAAGTGAGATATGTACCTTAACTGAAAAAGAATCTTATCTCTGTTGTGCCTTGGAATCATTAGGTCATGGAGTATCTGTTAGAGATGGTTGTAGGCTGTCTAAAAATGACTAACAGACCAGCCATTAAGGAAGCAGAGTCTCAAGCTCTAGACGCGAGGAATCGATGCTCGCGTCTCAGCATTAAGACGCGTTGGCTCTACACCCGCGTCTCAACATTCAGACGCGTCGGCCCGAAGCCCGCGTCTCAGCATCAAGGCGCGTCGGCCCGACGCCCGCGCCTCAGCATCCAGACGTGAAGGCCCGAAGCCCGCGTCTCAAACTTCAAGGCGCGTTTGGCTCAACGCCCGCGTCTCAAACTTCAAGGCGCGTTTGGCCCAACGCCCGCGTCTCAGTTGCAACTGCCCTGATTGCGGGGCCAGTCACCGCGCATGTAGCGGGTAGTGGCCCCTCATTCGGGAGCGTTTTCAGGAGGCACCTTCACCCCCTGAGACCCCTATAAATAGCCTTGTTTACTATGAAGAGAGGATCGGAGTTTTGAAGGAGAGAGCTTTGAGATAAGATCGAAACTTGGGAAAGGTCGAAAATTAAGAAGGTCAAGGCATCATCAAAATCGATCGAATCCAGGCAAGAGGATCATCAAGAGGGAAGCACGACTCTTCAGCGAGCTTACTGAGTACTAGCCGCTCTTCGCCTACCTCCTCTTTGAGAGTTTTGGTAGACGGAGCTGAGTTACTCTTTCTACCGACCGAAGAGAAGACCCCCGACGGTCCAGGACGGTCATCTGGTCAACGGAGAACAAGATTCACTCTCCATCGCCACACGAAGAACCCAGCTTTAAACAAAGGGAAGATTCAGACATCCTCCCTCCCTTGTAACTGGAAAAGAGGGAAGAGTAGTTCTTTTGGTTGTAATCGTTTCGCTTGAATCAAGGAAATCTTTTACAGCTAAAACCACTTTCTCCGACCACCAATTTTCCGGCCCCTACAAGAGATGGCGACTCCGCTGGGGACTACCTTCGTTACTGACGAGCGCACCGTGGTGCAAGATGACGTTCTCCGTAAGGGGAAAATGGTCGAATCCCTCGTCGTCGAGTTCGACCAGGCGAAGTATGAAGAGTTCCTCTCTTCTGGCTCCAAGAGCCCAAAGACCCGCGTCTGCCGCAGGGTCTCAAGTGGACAGCCCCTGAAGCCCAATCTGAGGCTCTGTCGGGTGCTCCTGCTGCCCACTGTGCCAAGTTTGGTTCACGCGCCGACGCCTCCCAGAAGGCCCGCGTAACCTCAGACACCTCTACTGCGATCAACCGCGTCGCGCAGAGCACACGCGCCAACGCCTCTCTGAAGGCTCGCGTGGTCCCCGACACATCTACTGGTGCGATCGACCGTGTCGCACAGAACGCCCGCGTCAGCGTCTCTCAGGAGACCCGCGTGGCAAACACCCCTGGTTCTACAAACCAGGAAGTTGTTGGCTTCTCTCTTCCTCCACGGCGCAATCGGAATGCCGAGCGTCGACAGAGAAGACGCGCGCGTAAACACTCGGTCGGAACCGTTGGTTTTCTGACTGGGGTTGAACGCAGCGTACGATCCGATGCCTTGCCCGCACCTCGTCCAGTGCGAGAGATCCGCGTTTGGCGACCCAAACGCGAGACTCCCCAAGTTGGGCCTTCTGGAGACCAACTTGCCAAACGCCAAAGCGAAGCTTCTGCGTCTCGTCAAACGCAGGAAGCACGCGCCCACAGGCGTGGGGCCCAGCAGCCCACTCTCTCCCAAGTCTCTCTGCTCCAACGCAGCAGACAGCAACGTGAAAGTCGCGTCTCATATCAACAGAGACGCCAGACGCGCGTGACGCAGCCGCGACGCAACAGCCGCGTTTCTGAAACCTGTGTCCAGGCTGAACAGCACATGACTGTCTCCCGTCGTCGACGTTGCGAGACCAGTCTCTTTAATCCCCCTCCCATAGATTTGAGGGATTATTTGACAAGGAAAAGGAGTGCCAATCAGACCACTTCTCCATGCTGCTGTCAACAGCTCATCCAGATGCTCTCTGGATGCCATTGCGAGTCAGGCGTGCACCAGCCGTCTTTAATTAGACAGCTGACCCTGATTCCCCGTCAGCCAAAAGAAGACGCTCCCACAGGAGGAGAACCTTCTCAGATGTTGAATACCCGGAGCTTACTGCAAACATGACTAGCAGAAGCAAGGGGAAACAACTAATGGACAACTCAGAGGAATCTGACTCTGAGCCAGAGGGGGTGTATCAACACACTCGCACCCGGACAGGGGCCATTCCCCCAATTGACTATAATGCCTTAGCCGCGGCATTAGAATGGGTGGTTCTCACTCCGCTATAGTGGAGTCGCAGGCTTCAAACTCTTCCGTCGAGAAGGAGGCTTCCGCCTACATGGCCGACACTCCTGAGGAGACGACCAGGCGTTTAGAACAGACGCAGAAGCACCAGATGGATATAATCGCCTCTCAACAGAGATCCATTGACTCCCTCAAGCATATGCTTGAGAAATTGCTTGAAGAAAGAGCGAGATCTCCTCCTAGACGACCGAAGGGGAAAGGGAGAAAGGGAGGAAGCCCACCCTCCAAATCTTCTGACGAGACACGACGATCTACCTCGGATGTGTCCAAGCCCTCGTCGCAGGCAAGAAGTGACCAGACCCCGGGAAAGGCTCATGCTAAAAGAATGAGTCAACTGGAGCAGCGCCTCGAGGCCCTTACCAACCGTAAAGGCCTCCAAGAAGCTGGAGTAGTCCGGCCCTATCCGGCCGAGTGGGACTTAGTCCCGTACCCTCCTAAGTTCAAGGCTCCAACTCTCCAAGCATTTGACGGGAAGGGGTCACCCAACCAGCACATCTACTACTTCAAATCCCAGACCGGGAATGTGGTAGATAACGATGCCATCCTGGCGCGACTGTTCATCGGCACCCTGAAAGGGTTGGCCTTTGAATGGTTCATGAAGCTCCCAGAAGGTTCAATCAAGAACTGGGGCGACTTGGAGAAGTTGTTTCTGACACGCTTCTTCGAAGATGATTCGGAGGTCACAATGCCTACCCTTTTAGCTACAAAACAGCGAAAGGGAGAGTCCGTCAAGTCTTTCGTAGAAAGATTTCGGAACATGGCACTCCGATGTCCAAGCGGCATGACCCAGGCCACCCTGGTGGAAACATGTCGCCATAATCTCCAAACCTCACTCCTTGCTCAAATAGGAGTTGCTGAAAGCCGCACCTGGAAACAATTAGTCCAGCAAGGTGAACAGGCTGAAGAGATTATCGCCCGCGTCAGAGCGGAAGAAGGCAAGCCCAGGCCAGAGAGGTCGACAAGGCGTGCACCAGACACATCCTCCAAACCAAGCGGAAGGATAATTTGGCGACGGAGACCAAATCTCCCACCAAACCTCAAACAGGCAGGGCAAGTGGCTCTTCAAGCCAGCCACGCCCCAACAAGCAGTATTCCTTCAAGGAGGAACACGTCGATTCGCTCTTCAAACTACTCAACAAGAGCAATCGACTGAAGCTCCCTGAAATTAGGCGCCCGGAGGAAGTCGGCAAGACCGACAATCCCACCTACTGCTTATACCACAGGATGCTCGGTCATCCTACCAAAAGCTGCTACGTCTTTAAGGACATCCTTCAAGCTCTGATTGACGCGGAGGTATTAAAACTCCGACCGGAGCAGAAGAAGATGACGGCCAACATGACGTCGATTCTCCAGTTTGGGACACGACCCCCGACACCCGTGGGGGTGATCTCTGTCCCGAAAGGAGAACTGAGGGTGGTCAACACAGACCCTCATCAGCAGCAGGAGAAAGGCTTGGTACCCGTCCCTACACCTCGAGGGGAAATCATGTGGGTCCACCCTGACCTCGTCGACGAGCAACAATGGACGACTGTGACCAACAGGAAGTCCAAAGGCAAAGGGAAGGCTTCATCTTGCCATGTGATATGCGCCTCCTCTCGAGAAGCGGACACTGATGTTCCCTCGCTGACTGACTCAGAAGAGGAAACAATAGTCCTGGCCGCAGAGCCCAGCCAACCTACGGCGGGGACCCGTTCAGGACAGGCATACTTGAAGCAGTACGGCGAGACAGCAGCGGCTTCTCCGCAACCAGCCGTGGAACCAGCCAAGCCCTCCTCTAAACAGCCTGGGGAGAAACAGAAAGAAACTCGGTTTTCTCGAGTTCTTGCGAAAGGTGTAACGGAAGGATCCTCGACACCTTACCGCTTCGACGTCTTGGCTCAACTAGCCAACATCCCGGCACGCATCACCTTGTATGAACTCCTGAGGCTATCAAAGTCAACCAGAGAGGCTCTACAAGAAGCTTTGGCAAACGCTGAGGTCTTCATGACTCGTGTGCCAAGGGAGGAAGATGTAGAGGATTGCCTCCACGCCTCCCCAAATGCTCCCTGCATCACCTTCACAACAGACGACATGCAGGTTAAAGGGAAGCATGACCGACCCCTATACTTCACAGGGTATATTGGGTCATCCGAGGTGAACCGCATCCAGGTAGATCCAGGGTCCGCGCTGAGTATCATACCTCGCCGGGTTATGCAATTTCTAGGCATTCCTACCCATCGTCTGAGCCCTACCCAGACGACTATTTACGGGTTCAATGCCAACAGCTCCCGCCCGATGGGGAAGATCAAGCTCAAATGCCAGATCGGGAGCCTCAAGTCGGAAGTGACGTGTTACGTCATTGACGCGGACACCTCCTACAACCTGTTGCTGGGACGACCATGGATTCACCGCAATTCCATCGTTCCCTCTACTCTCCACCAAGTCATGAAATACATTGACGAGAGTGGACAGGTCCGAACGTTGATTGCCGAAAGGCATCCGTTTAAAGGGGTTGAAAATTATTTCACGGACTCCCTCTTATATCAGGATCCGGAGGAGACTAATGAAACCCCACAACCAGAGGAGCCAGACTCTGGTAATGAAGCTGACATTGAGCCTGAGAAAGAAGAGTGCCTGTGGGAGTTGGAGCCCATTGTAAAGAGCACTAATAAGCTCGATGTTGATACCACCGACGATGCAGGCGGTTGGTATATTAATGAAGATTTAGATTTCGCGTATTTCCCTGCGTGTGAGTCTGATTCAATACCGTCGGATACTAGTACCGACGTAGATGAGGATGTCTGGTCGGCAATGGATGCTTTGACATCATTGCATGTACCAATAAAATCATCCTTCGGGACGTACCAGGATAATGGAGACGCGCAAGAGTCTGTATTCATGGTTCCAGCCAGACGAAAAGGCCAAAGACCAATACTTTTTGGGCGAATCGCGTCTGAACCAATGCCCCACGAAGAATCGGAAGGTGAGGATGAATCCCCTCAGTTCAATCATTATGAACCGAGAACGCTCAAGATGATGAAGCGCATGGGGTATGATCTAACCAACAGGCCTGGGTTGAACTTCGGAAAAGGAAGAAGAACACTGCTTCGATCCTTTGTACCGAAAGGGAAAACCCCTGATTACTATCATCAGACGCGCCGGGGGTTGGGCTATATATCAACTCCAGTGCCATCAGCCTCTGATTCGGAGAGACTGTCAAGTCATGACTGCTCATCAGACACGTCGTCATGGGAATCAGATGTCAGTGTCGGCAACATCTTCAAAGGGCTCTCAGTAAACATGGTTTCGACAAGCCATCTGGAGGATGAAGATGAAGAAATGATCCAATCTGATACAGATCCTTGGATCAACATTTGAATGCTCTTTGGGACATCCGCTTTGAACAGCGTGAGCCACCCACAGAAGACGAGGTTGTTCAAGTCAACCTAGGAGATGAAGACAATCCTAAACCCATCTTCATAAGTGACGGCCTGTCGCCTCCAGAGAAGAAGGATTTAATATCTCTTGTACAAGAGTATATAGATGTCTTCGCCTGGAATTATGAGGACATGCCTGGACTTGATCCTCAAGTGGCTATGCATCGCCTCAACATCAATCCGGACATGAAGCCTGTTAAACAACAGCAACGACGGTTCCGTCCAGAGATAATGGAGGCAATTCAATCAGAAGTCAGAAGCTCATCGATTCCGGCTTCATCCGGGAAGAACAACATCCCGACTGGGTAGCCAACATCGTCCCCGTCGCCAAGAAGAACGGGAAGATCCGGATCTGCATCGACTTCCGTGATCTAAACGAGGCCTGCCCCAAAGACGAATTCCCATTGCCAATCACAGATGTCATGATTGACAATACTTGTGGATTCGAGCGAATGTCCTTTATGGATGGGTTCTCAGGATATAATCAAATCAAGATGTATCCCGATGACGAAAAGCACACCTCCTTCAGGACACCTTTAGGGGTATATTGCTACACCGTCATGCCCTTCGGTCTGAAAAATGCGGGGGCAACCTACCAAAGGGCCATGAATGCCATTTTCCATCGGCAGATACGCAAAACGGTGGAATGTTATGTCGACGACATCGCGGTGAAAAGCCGCACTAAAGGTGATCACATAGCAGATCTGAGGGTGGTCTTCGACATCATGCGGGCTCATCAATTGAAGATGAACCCCACCAAGTCCTTCCTGGGGGTAGCCAGTGGCAAATTCCTAGGGTTTGTTGTGACTTCCACAGGAATCCATTTGGATCCGGAGAAAGTCCGTGCTATCCAAGAGATGCAACCCCCCAGAAGCCTCAAGGAGCTCAGAGGATTACAAGGACGATTGGCATACATCCGCAGGTTCATATCAAACCTTTCTGGGAGATGCCAACCCTTCGCTAAGCTGATGAAGAAGGGCGTTTCGTTCATTTGGGACGACGCTTGCCAGCAAGCATTTGAGGAGATCAAGCACTACCTCACCCAACCACCAGTCCTGGCAGCTCCGGTATCCGGAAAGCCTTTCCTGGTGTACGTCCGATCAATGGATCATTCTTTGGGAGCTCTACTAGCTCAGAATGATGACCAGGGGCGAGAACAAGCAATCTACTACCTAAGTAGAACGATGATCGGAGCCGAACATCGGTATAACCCGATCGAGAAGGAATGTTTGGCACTGGTGTTCGCCATTCAGAAAATGCGACACTATCTGGTTGGCCAAACCATAAATGTCATATCCAAAGTCAACCCCCTGAGGTTACTTATGACAAAGCCTTCTTCACTAAATGGCCGGCTGGCAAAATGGGCCATATTGCTATCACAATATGAGATGCATTTTCTGCCACAAAAGGCTATTAAGGGACAAGCGGTGGCGGACTTCTTAGCTGAACACCCAGATCCCAGGGCAGCCAAACTCTACGAGGATCTCCCAGATGAGGTCGCCGAAGTCTGTCTAGCTCAGACATCGTTCGAAAGTCAAGTATGGCAACTTTTCTTCGACGGTGCATCAAGGGCAAGCCTGAAGGGACACACAGTAGCGGGGGTAGGAGTGGTACTCGTCTCCCCACAAAATTACGTGATTCCCCGAGCTATCTCGTTAACCAAGCCCTGCTCCAACAATGTGGCGGAATACAACGCTCTTTTGATTGGAATGCAATTCGCCGATGAGATTGGCGTTAAAAATCTCGAGGCATACGGTGATTCTAAACTCATCGTCAGCCAAGTTCGCGGAGAGTATGAGGTCAGGCATGAAGATCTAGTACCCTACTACAACGCGACAATCCACATGGCCGAGAGGTTTTCAAACTTCTACATCGACCATGTACCGCGCAAGCAAAATGCGCATGCAGATGCACTTGCATCCCTTGCTGCCTCCTTAGCTCTTCCAGCTGGAGCAATGGAGAAGATATTCGTCTATAGCCACGACCTATACTGCCCAAAAAGTCCCCTCGGAGACTACCAGAGGTCAACGGGAGATCGTCGCGGTAAGAAAACACTTGAAGTGTCAACCGATCCAGAGCTTAAAGACTGGCGATTCCCCTACATTGATTTTGTCTTATGCGGCATCTTGCCCGAAGACACCAGGGAGGCGGCTGCCATCCGAAGGAAAGCCTCCAAATTCTACTACAATGCGATTTCGCGAACATTGTATCGTAGATCGCATGACGGGATCTTACTCCGGTGCCTCTCATCAAAAGAAGCCCACGAAGTGTTGAAAGAAGCCCACGATGGTACGTGTGGAGCTCATCAACCTGGCCCGAAGCTGGCAAACCGACTCCAAAGATTGGGTTACTACTGGCCCAAGATGGTTGCCGATGCTGTTGCCTATGCCAAAAGATGTCACGCCTGTCAAATACATGGCGATTTCATCCATCAAGCACCAGGATACCTCCACTCTACGACCTCTACCTGGCCGTTCGAAATGTGGGGGATGGACGTGGTTGGTCCTATCAGCCCACCATCATCAAAGGGACATCGGTTCATCCTAGCGATAACCGTTACTTCTCAAAGTGGGCCGAAGCTATCCCTTTGAAAGAGGTGAAATCTTCTAACGTGATCAAGTTCGTGAAACATCACGTTATTTACCGGTTCGGTGTGCCTCGGCGGATTGTCCATGACAATGGACCCCAGTTCATCAGTCAGGCTTTTCAGAGATTCTGCGCCAAGTTCAGAATCCAGAGTGTGTCATCAACGGCATACTATCCGCCCGCTAACGGCCTCGCAGAAGCTTTCAATAAGACTATTGGCAAGCTTCTCAAGAAATTCGTCTCGAAAAGTCAACGAGACTGGGACGATAAGTTGGGCGAATGCTTATGGGCCTATCGCACGACTGTGCGAACCCCAACTAAAGCCACGCCATTTTTCTTGGTGTACGGATGCGAAGCCGTCCTTCCACTGGAAATCCAAATTCCATCTCTTCGCGTCGCCTTGACAGCGGAAATGACAACAGAGGAGAAGCATCGACAGCGACTCCAAGAATTGGAAGCCTTGGACGACAAGCGTCTGCAGGCCCAACAACAAATCGAGCTTTACCAAGCTCGTATCACCAGAGCCTTCAACAAGAAAGTCAAATCGCGAACTTTCAAGAAAGGCGACCTCGTCTTAGCCGTCCGAAGACCCATGGTCATGACGCACAAGACGAAAGGAAAATTCCAACCCAAATGGGAAGGACCGTTTGTAGTAGAGTCAGTCTACTCAAATGGATCGTATCGCCTCATAACCTCAAATGGCGATACACTCATGATGCCAATCAATGGCAAATTCCTGAAGAAATACTATCCCTAGATGGCATTCTTCCACCGATCAAGTTAAAAAATACACCTCTGATCGGAAACATCCAACGCCTCCAACGGCTAGAGATAGAGGAAAATGTTGGCTTTTAAGTCCAACATAAGTCTTCGACAACTCATCATGCTGAGGGTAATAGCATGGCTAGCCCAACTCAAACGGTAGTTGGTAAAAGCATGTCAAAACCCGTTGACAGCTGAGGATTTGCTAAAAATCCTAAGGGACACGTTCCCATTTGATCCGACGCCTCCGACGGCTAAGGATAGAGGAAAATGTTGGCTTTTAAGCCCAACATAAGTCTTCGACAACTCATCATGCTGAGGGGAATAGCATGGCTAGCCCAACTCAAACGGTAGTTGGTAAAGGCATCTCAAATCCGTTGATAGCTGAGGGTTTGCTAAAAATCCTAAGTGGACTTGATTCCACTCTTCCCTCCAAAAATCCCTTACCAATTCTCATCCATAGAATGGTAGGACCACAAAATGCAATCATTACCATGTTAACACTATACCTCTGGTAATGAATACTCTTTGTCGAGTACAAACCTGGCTTGTTAACTCTGCATAGAGTAACAAACTCTCAAATTTGCCAAGTTAACACTATACCTCTGGCACCTCAAATTTCACTTGTCAATTCTCATCAATAGAATGACAGGTCCTCAAATTGCTCCTATCGCAAGCAAATTCTTGTCAAGTTAATATCACACCTCTGACAAAACTACTGTTTAAAGTTAACATTACACCTCTAAGCGGTACTTCGAGTGCCTGTCAAGTTAATATCACACCTCTGACAGTCACCTTTCTTCAGACTTCCATATCGAAGCTGAAATGGACGATGCCAAGTTAACACTACACTTCCAGCATCCGAGTCATTGCTAAGTTCAACAATACACCTATGGCTATGACCTTTTCCTCGACTTCCTTGTCCAAGCCGAGATGAACGATGCCAAGTTAACACTACACTTCTAGCATCCGAGTCATTGCTAAGTTCAACAATACACCTATGGCTATGACCTTTCCTTGACTTCTTTAAGCCGAGACGACTAATGCCAAGTTCAACATTACACCTCTAGCATTACTATCACTGTTAAGTTAAACATCACACTATGACAGTGACACCCTCAGTTTTCCCAAATAAAACTGAGATGCTGATGAGTTAGGTTAATATCACACCTCTAACTCACGTCCTTGTCAAGTTAATATTACACTTCTGACAAGACTACTTCTAAACCGTTAAGTTAATATCACACCTCTAGCGGTAAAAATCTTACTAGATTCCCCACGAGTCTAGTTTCATTTGATATTCTCCCCAACCGAGTATCAAATTCATTTGGAAGGCATTGTTGGTTAACATTACACCGATAAACAATGCTTCCATCAAAATCCCCAGCTGATCTTAAATCAAGTTAATCCCAAATCCTTGATAAAAGTTCACCTTCTCTGGGGGTACGCACTCCACTTGTCACTTTCTTTTATAAAGTGGCGGGTCCACCAAAATCATTCTTTTGCTTCTAAAACAAAACATTCAAGACAACAGAAAGAGGCAAAAAGAAAAGTGTCACTTTTATTTGATATTCAAGCATATGAAAGTGATACAAAACGCTCTCTTATACAATAAAATTGAGTGTTACAATTAAAGAGTACAAAGAAGTCCCTCTCTCTCTCTCAGAGGCCGTACTCACTCCTTGAAACCGCATCTGATCCCAGGTGCACAACTGGAACCGATTGCGCCATGGCGACGACGCCAACTTTCGAAAGCGCCCTAGCTGACTAAGCCAAGAGCAATGGTGTTCTTGAGGTCCGGTGGCAACAGAAGGTCCTGCAACCCTTCGTTCAGGCGCGTCTCTTTCCCTAGCAGATCATCCAACAAACATGGAGTCACTCTTGGGGTGAGAGAGGAAATTTCGGAGTCATCACAAAGGATGCCACCCTCCACTAGGTCCAGCGGCAGCAGAGAGTCCTGCATTCATCACCATCCCTTTCCCCAGCAGGCCATCCAACGGAATGTCCTTGATGTCACTTCTGGAGTTGGGAGAGGAAGAGGATCTTTTCCGCCACCGTAACCGCCGGACCACCCTCGCCGATACTCAGCCTATCCGTCTCTTGCACCAGATCTGAAGAGACCTTGGCGAGGGTTGGGTCCTCGTCAGAGATATAATTAATCTCTCACAAACGACGAGGACCATAATTTAATCTCTCACAAACGAACGTGGAGCAAGTTCGCCAGCCGGTATATTCTTTCTGGGGCCCAGCAAACCTGAAAAAGGACAAGCAAGCCTACCTGCAAAGAATAAGCAAGAGAGTCAGAAAATCTGGAACTCAGTACATTTTTATAAAGAAAACTAACAGAACGCGGCAGCCATTCAAGACTTCAGACGCGGGAATGACCCGCACAGTCAAACAGACGCAAGTCAAACTGCGCCACGCATAGGATTCAAACGCGGCCTCAGTTTGTACCCGCGCCTAATGCACCAGACGCAAAGAATTTCAGAACGCCAAAAAATTGCCATCTCTCTGTTGGGTGAACAGGAGTTGCAAGATTCAGGTCTGAACGCGCCAAGGCAGTAAAACGCAATGGGCAAAGCCAGCGTCAAGCGCCTGCATTCAGAGAAGTCAAGTCACTGGCACAAATTCCAGAGGAGGAATGCACCGGGACTTCATTCAGATGATCATGCCGAAGTTCAGGCTATGCACATCATCGGGGGGACATACCAGCAGAGACCTCTGGCCAGAGTTGGCCTCTCTGCACCCAAACGCAGGCGTCCAAGATGATCCGAGAGGGGGTTCTTCTTGAAGAGACCAAACCGAAGCGTGAGAGCTCTGGGTCATCTTCATCCTCGGAATTACCTTCGTCCATGGAGACGGAGTCCCTATCAAGAAACTCTTTTCTGAAGAAGGTGGGACTTCTCAGAGCAATCCAAAGAGAAATAATCCAAGCTTGGATTATAGAAGGGAGCGCACCCTATTTATAGGCAGGCCCTAATAACTGCCATTAATGAGGCGTTAATTGGAACCGTCACGCACGATTGTCAAAGCCCAGTGAAGGATTGACGCGTGGAACGCCGCTTTGGGAACCGTCGCAAGCGCCGGTTTTCAACCGCCCGCATCGGTTTTGCGTCCAAGGGCAGTAACTCCTGAGTCCAATAAGGAGTTGACGCGTGGATAACTGCCTTGGGAATCAACGGATGACTCGGAATCCCAATCGACAGTGAAGACCTGACGAGCAAAGATCTCCTAAAATCTTGAGTCAGATCACATTAGACGCAGATGGGAAAGCCGCGTCCCTTCAGCAGACAAGGCTGCATCTCTTGCGTCTGCCCGATCCGCGCAAGACAGATTTGCGTTATTCAGAGCTGCGTCTCACCTTGTGATTGACGCTGCGTCTCAGGGACTGACAGCCGCGTCTTACTTTACGGATCAATGCCGCGTCTCATCTTTTGATTGACGCCGCATCTCATCAAGAAGACCGCGTTCCGATTTGTGATTGACGCCGCGTCTCATAAAAAGGACTTAGTAGAATCTAAGTTCTTATGAAATGATGACCGCGTCTCACTTTATGATTGACGCTGCGTCTCAGTAAAAGGACTTAGTAAAATCTAAGTTCCGGTAGACTGACGACCGCGTCTCACTCTGTGATCGCCGCTGCGTCTCGTCAAAAAGACTTCGTGAAATCTAAAGTCCCCATAGATTGATGCCACGTCTCATTCTACGGGATTAATGCCGCGTCCCCTCAAACGGGCCAAACATCGCGTCTACCCCATGGAAGTCGCGTCTTTAAAGCAGTCTCTGCTTTTTCAAAAAGGAACCTGCGTCCAGTCTCCTGCTTCTGCAAGTCAGTTCAACAGTACACTGACGCAAACAGACAACCAACCACTCCGGCCAAAAGCGCACCCGTGACAGACTAAAAGCAATCGGGGAGGTCTAGACTGTGTATCTAGACACTCAACACGATCAACTCTGACGGCTTCAAAGAGTTCAACAGTACACTCACGAAGACCAATTCCAGATAAGATCAAACCCGAAGCATCAACAGTCCAGTCATAAACGCGAACACGGCTAAGATCCAAAGTATTCCGAAATCCGTCCCATTCAACTGCGGAATATCAGAAACTTTGGAGGGGGTTCTGTAGGCTGTCTAAAAATGACTAACAGACCAGCCATTAAGGAAGCAGAGTCTCAAGCTCTAGACGCGAGGAATCGATGCTCGCGTCTCAGCATTAAGACGCGTTGGCTCTACACCCGCGTCTCAACATTCAGACGCGTCGGCCCGAAGCCCGCGTCTCAGCATCAAGGCGCGTCGGCCCGACGCCCGCGCCTCAGCATCCAGACGTGAAGGCCCGAAGCCCGCGTCTCAAACTTCAAGGCGCGTTTGGCTCAACGCCCGCGTCTCAAACTTCAAGGCGCGTTTGGCCCAACGCCCGCGTCTCAGTTGCAACTGCCCTGATTGCGGGGCCAGTCACCGCGCATGTAGCGGGTAGTGGCCCCTCATTCGGGAGCGTTTTCAGGAGGCACCTTCACCCCTGAGACCCCTATAAATAGCCTTGTTTGCTATGAAGAGAGGATCGGAGTTTTGAAGGGAGAGAGCTTTGAGATAAGATCGAAACTTGGGAAAGGTCGAAAATTAAGAAGGTCAAGGCATCATCAAATCGATCGAATCCAGGCAAGAGGATCATCAAGAGGGAAGCACGACTCTTCAGCGAGCTTACTGAGTACTAGCCGCTCTTCGCCTACCTCCTCTTTGAGAGTTATGGTAGACGGAGCTGAGTTACTCTTTCTACCGACCGAAGAGAAGACCCCCGACGGTCCAGGACGGTCATCTGGTCAACGGAGAACAAGATTCACTCTCCATCGCCACACGAAGAACCCAGCTTTAAACAAAGGGAAGATTCAGACATCCTCCCTCCCTTGTAACTGGAAAAGAGGGAAGAGTAGTTCTTTTGGTTGTAATCGTTTCGCTTGAATCAAGGAAATCTTTTACAGCTAAAACCACTTTCTCGACCATCAAATTTTCCGGCCCCTACAATGGTGTTCTCAAGATGACTAGAGGCTCAATGGTGATGTTGAAGGCGCTCGACGCAATAACCTATACTACTTGATGGGTAGTATGGATACAAGGCAAGTAGCAACTTCTATTTCTTCAGATGGTGATTAAAACAGGTTTGCATATGAGGCTCGGACAAACAGGAGAAAAATCTTTGCAAGCTCTAGCAAAAAAGGAATCATTGGAAGGTGCATCTACCTGCAACATGAAATTGGGTACATGGCGTTCTGAACAAGAAGACGAACGTGAAATTTGGTACCTCTACTCACTGTTCGGAAGGTCTTCTTGATTGTGTTCACGTAAGTATTTGAGGACCTGCCAAGACTGCATCGCTTGGAGGTCATCGGTACTTTGTCTCTTTTATTGATAATTTATCTAGATATTGTTAGATATATCCCATGAGACAGATTCGAAGCCCTAGGTATGCTGGTGAAGTGGAAGGATATGATAGAGAACAGACTGGTGATAGATTAAGGAGCTCTAAATTGGTAATGTTGAAAAATATAAGAACCAATCCTACAATTTGGCCAGAGCACTGGTATTGATATTCACTTCACAAAAAGAATACATGGGTTGGCTAAGAAAATCAAATGCTCCTTACTGGAGAAGGCTCGGTGTTTGTTGTCTAATGCACGATTAGACAAATCATTTTGGGCTGAGACAATTGTATATGCTAGCCATCTCATAAATGGACTGTCATTAACTGCGACAGGAAGCAAAACTCCGTTGGATATTTGGTCAGGTGAAGCTGCTCAGGATTATGATTTGCTGCGAGTATTTGAAAGTCCGGCCTACTTTAGTATCAAGATGGCAAGATAAATTCGCGAGCAAAAAAGTTTGTGTTTTTGGTGTCAAAAGAAATATGAAAGGGTACAAGCTATGAAACCCCGAAAACAAAAGGATTGTGTTGAGTAAGCATGTCATATTTGATGAAACTTCATTGTTGAAATCTACCATCCCTCAGCAGGTGGAGAGATTGAAGACCAAAGATGTATCGCAGCGGGTGGAGGTTGATGCTACTCCATCACCTCCAATTGGTTCGGTATCAGTAAGGATTTCACTGGATGTGACACCTGGTAGAGATTATGTGTAGCCAGTTTTGATGCTCCACAAGTTAAAGACATTGATGAGAATGTCGAATTATTTGTAGCTATTGGAGCCAAGTTAAATCCACGAAAGTGGGTGAAGAAGCATGAATCTCAAGTTGGTGAGCGTAACAAGATCAAATTGAAGGTCGTTGTTCTCCACGATGGTATTGGTAAGGATGTTCATATGACTCAGCCAGTTTGGTTCGCTGCTGAAGATTTAGTCACAGTTGCTTGAGCTTAATAGAACTAGTTTGGATGAACTACAGATGACTTGATCTCTTGGGCAGAGTACGCAGGCAGCCATATAGTCGAAGCCCCTTTTCGAGTCAAAGCCCCTTTTCGAGTCGACATGTACTTTGTTGAGTTTAGTTTAGATTTGAGAAATCTTCACCGAGGTGGAGAATTGTAGGGAAGAGGAGATAAAAGCTTGATGGTAGAGTTTTTTAAACTCATCGGAAGAGATACTAAGAGATCGAAGTCCAAAAAGAGCGAGAACACAGTCCATATGCAGTTAGAACAGAAGGCCGATCGACCGCCCGGTCGACCGGCATGCACAGCCAGCCAGAACAAAAGGTCGGTCGACAGCCCAGTCGACTGGCATGCACAGTTTGGTGCACGGCAGTAATTCGGTCGACCGACTCGCACGAGCCCAGTTTTTGCTTGGGCTTGGTCGACCGTCCAGTCGACCGAATGAAGGGTTGGTCGACCGGAGCGATCGTCTGACAGTCGGATCTGCTTGCCCTATCAGGATTCGAACTATGATTCTGATCTGGAGTCGAATCCAATTGTGATTTTCTAAAACTCAAGGATTCTCTGGTTATAAATAAAAGGATATAACGCCCAAGAACTGTAACCTGTAATTGATTGTTGAATCAATGAGATCTCTCTTCCTGCCCCGAGGACGTAGGCAAATTGTCGAATCTCGTTAAATATTGTGTTTGGCTTCTTTCTTGCTTAATTGTTCTTGTCTTTGGGTACTTCTCTGGTGTATCTCTCTCTCTGTGTGTTGATTTGGGTTTCCCATTGGTTGTTGCACCTGAGCGCAACAACAATCAACATCAGCTGTTGACAGCCCTTTTACTGTCGGCAGACAGCCTTCGACATGAATTTTTCGAGAGTGGAGCCACTACAGTCCTGTCGACAGGCCTATTCAGCTGTAACAGATTGCTGCGTGACAGGGATTCAGACTTTTTAGGATTTAGTTTTTGTTCCAAATTTAGATTCCAATTTATTTCATCTTTTTGTATTTTGAATTTTGATTACCAGATAGAGTATGACTCTTTTAATTCTTTTGTTTTTTTTTTTTTTAGAAATACGTTATAGTTTCAAGTAGGAGTAGAATTCTTTATAAGCCTATATAAACGCCCTTATATCACTTATTTTGCATTCATCTATTATCCAAATTTTTATTTAATAGTCTTTGAATTTTCTCATATTTTGCTCGTGGATTCGAAATTGTTCTCTTCGCTTCGTGGATTCGGGTCGATTGCTCGTGGATTCGAGTAAACTATCCTCTACTCGAAGGCTTCTTCAGGGTTCGTCAACACTCGTACGATATCTAGCCCGCGCCGTTCATCTTCATCGCTCCCCGTCCGCATCAGATTCTGGCGCCCTTTACGTACTTCGAAATCGCAGATTACATTGAGACTTCAAGTAGTCTTTTGTTGTCATAGACTCATACTGATATTAGGTCTATACTTTTATGACATTAGACATTGTAGGTTGATGTGCCTTTGGTTTCTGTTATCTTTGTCGTACTCTTGACGAACTGTTTACAAACACGGTTGATTTAAATTACCAAGGTTGCCTCCAGTTAAAGAGGCTTAATACAAAACAAAAAAAAAAAAAGTTAACGTAGCTACTCTTAAGGCATTATTTTGGAGCTAAACAGAACTGTGGCTTCAGGCTCTCTGAGCCATTCTACATTATTCAGAAAACTCCAGACTGAATGAAAACTGCAGTTGCGTGCAATTATGGAATGCATCTTTCCAAGGGAAGCTGATGGGCCTCATCTCAGAGTTTGTGCTAAAAGGGAATCAAAAACGAAAAGGAAAGAAAAGGAGACTCATTCAGGACCTGTAGGACTCAAATCTCTCTACTGATCATCCGTCATGCAGTGCGTGGCAGAAAATCCTTGGAAGGAATGTAGGAATGCGGTTGTCAGCATCTTCAAGCCATAGCTGCAGATTCTATATCAACATGACCTTCACGCCATAGATAGATTATATATCCTCTCTCCATCAGACCTTTCACCCTCTGAGACAAATTCCCAAGATGAGTCTTGAGAATTAGGTACGCGTCAATTTACGGGTATTATTTTTTTTTTTCCTGTTAAACCAACCGCATACCGTGATCGAAAGCTGTCACGGTGGCTGAAAATAATTAATGTCATGCATGTCGTGCTTCGAACCGGTGACCCGAGGGGAGCACGAGCTCTAACCGACCGGGCCAGCTGAAAAGTCAGATGCGAGGGACCATTTACAGGTACTACTTGTTGATAAGTAGCTTTCAGGGGACCGCAATCATTGCCCATTTTCTCTTAATGATAAATTACTTGCTGAATAGTCCATATCTGATATCGACTAAGGGCGTGTTTGATTGTCTGCAAGTGCAAGTAGTAAATGGGAAATTATTTTACTTAAATGGATAGTTGTGAAAGAGTTTTGCCCAAGTAAGTTTACAAATTGGTTAGCGATGTGGAAGTCTAATTGGAAAATATATTGTTAATTGTAGTGTTTGGTATAACTGTAAAGTAAAATGAGAATTCAATTTCTGTTGTTTGCTTATTTGCTTGCACAATCTGTTAAACATGACATAAAAAAAAATTTGAAGTAATTAAACTTAAATAAAACTCTTACTTAATTAATTAAATAAAAATATTAATTTAGTAATTAAGCATTAATATAATAATAAAGAAACAATAATCTAATAATAAAGAAATATTAATCTGATAATAAAAATATTAATCTGATAATAAAAATATTAACCTGATAGTAAAGAAACATAAATCTAGTAATAAAAAATATTAATCTAATAATAAAAATATTAATCTGATAGTAAAATATTAATCTAATAATAGAGAAACATTAATCCAATAATAAAAAAATATCAATCTTTTTTTAAGAATGAAGCCTTGGCTTTGTTTTAGATGTTGCACAGGTTACATGAATTGACGCCTAACTCCTCAAACAGAAGAGTAGGGAGAGACTCATATAATCATTGACCAAATAATTGATGGTTGAGACATAGACGACCGACGCGGTTTGCAGTTTCTTTAGTCGATCTGCTATCGAACTCCAGCCTCGCTCTTATGTTGGTCTGAAGTAGATTGCGGCACTCGTAGACAACATGGGAAACTCTCTCGAAGGCATTGAGTCCTTATTATAAATCCAGCGAACCAAGCTCTTTGCATCACTTGCAATAACGCAGGATGTGTCCCTCATGTTACCACTTAGCTTCAGCCCAAGAAGGATTGTGTTTGCCTTAGCGTGTTCCGGGTCCAATTTGGCCACTCGCGCAGCGGCTACAAGCTAAACTCAACCTTGCTAGTCTATACAAACAGCGGCCATGCAAACATGTCCTGCCTGTATTGCCGCCAATATTAATCTTCAACATGTTCAGGAAGGCGCAACCATCTTTGATGTGCAGTATTATGAGGGGTTCCTCAAGCACATTTCGTCGAGCACTATCCATGCATTAGATTTCCGAGTTCACCATGTTCCTTGTTACTTCAGCAGAATTGAGATTCCTTCGAAAACCCACCTACATCTGTTTTTTCACACCTACCACACAATATAGACCCACACTCGAAGGTTAGAGAGCTACAAGAGCTCGAGTCTAGCCATCTCTCAACCACCAAACTGACATCGTCATCCATTGTGATATGAAAATCAATATTATTATGATACCAAACACCTGTAACTGACAGGCAGTGGAGGAGTAGGTGTGACACAGATTCAACTCCATTGTCACAGAGTGAAAATGTGCCATATTCTCCTGCGATAAATTCAAGCTTGACGGCATTAGTCATTAAAGTGTCATTGCGGCTTCTCCAAATGAAATAAAGAATATGTGTGTGAATCTCTTGCCCGACCAAAGTTCCTGAAAGTACACAGTGTTAGGCAAATTCTCATGCTCGATCAAGCTTCTATATGCGGAGCGCACCGTAAATTTTTCATTTTTATCGAATATCCAAACTAGCCGTGTCACATCTTGTCGATGCGAATCGATTAATGAGGCATCTAGAATTGCATTAATGGACACACTATCGATCGCCTCTGTAATCAAGTCCCATTCCTATGTCCACTATTGGGCCGAATTAATTGGTCAACCATCTCCAGAATTTTTGGAATCCTGAGTGGCTTTTGGAGAGGATATGGCTCTAACAAGGCCCAGCAATCATCAAAAATATGAGTGCTCTTTCCCTCTACGATCGACCAAACAATGTTGTCAAGAAGTCGTATTTAATGTTCTAAATTCCCCACCATAGACCTGAACATCTGTGCTTTGGGGAAGAATTGGCAAATAGCAACTTGGGAAAGTACTTCGTCTTAAGAATTTACACCCATAAGGCAATTGGACTTTTAATGAGCCTCCATCCAAGTTTAAGGAATAAACTCTCATTAGGTGCAGTGATATGTCTGAATCCAACCCTGCCAATAGCCTTTGCTTTTTGGAGGTGAGCCCAGCTTTCGAGGAATAGGTGCCTACTTCCAGCACTATATTCCCAATAGAAGTTCCGCATAATACCCTCCATCTTGTTACAAGTTGCTTTGGGGAAAAGTCTAATGCCCATCTGAAATGTTAGAATCTCCGCCAATGAGGATTTAATAAGCACTTCTCTGCCCGCATGTGACAATAGGGAGCTCTTTCATCCTTTTAACTTATAGTGCATCTTCTCGATAAGATATTTATGGCCGAGATAGATCTACGTGTAGCAAACAAAGGAGCATCAAGGTAGCGTTCACTCCTTTTCATGAGCAGGACTCCGAGTACAACTGCAAATTCTTTCGTTGTACTATGTGAGAGATTGTTAGTGAATAAAATTGATGACTTACTAAAGTTTATCACATACCCCGACCAACTAAGTAAATATCAAGAATATATCTTGCATCTCCAGGTTATCGATATTGGCTTCTCCAAATATCATAATATCATCACTGAACATGAGCTGAGACCGATGAGGTCGAATAATTGATCTTCATGCCCTTAAATACTCCGTGACTTCTTCCTTCACATAATAGTATTGACAAGTCCTCTGATCATATAATAAACAAATAGGGAGATAGAGGGCAGCCGTATCGGAGGTCTCTCTCTGAGCGGAAGAATTCGTCTACCTCGCCATTGATATTCATTTTGATGCAAGAGGTGCAAATACAGGTTTTGATAAGAACAACGAAGTTCTGGGGGAATCCAAACAAATGAAAAGCCACTCCACTTTATCATAAGCCTTGGACATGTCTACTTTAAGAGCAAAAAATATGGTTCTCCTATTCTTCCTACCCATAGAATGAATCAACTCCTGAGCCACCACAAAATTATTCACAATATGTCTTCCTGAAACAACGGTTGTCTAGTGGGGCGAGATAATATCATCAAGTAGTGGTCGGATTCTATTTGCAAGAATCTTAGCCATCACTTTATGAGTGACGTTGCAGAGGGCAATGTGTCTGAAGTCGGCATGTGTATGGCACTCCTTTGGAATAAGGACTAGCTTGTGTCATTTATTCCTTCCTTGAAAGTGTCACAAATAAAGAAGTATTGAATGAGATCCACATCTCGTCCTTTATAGTGATCCAGCATGACCGGAAGAACGATGGGGAAAGGCCATCTAATGCAGCTGCCTCGGTGGGACCATGATCTTGAGAGTTGAGCTCGTTCAACCGACCTGTCGACCGCAGCAGAGCTCGGTTAATCGACCGGTCGACCGCAGTAGAGATCGGCCAACCAATCGGTCGACCGACTATGTCTACAGATCTCTTAGGTTTTCTCGGTCAACCAGTCGGCCGACCATTCTGCTGATCTGCTTAACACTCTTTCAGTATTTTAGATAAATTTATATTCTGATATTCAATCAATGTAATTTAAATTGCATTACAAAGATAACTTTTAGTGCTACATTCTTATTCAATGATCGTTTTCTGATTCAAACATTAAAGATGCCAAATATTGGTTTGAAGTCAGTTCATATTCTGAAAATAGTTTACAGTTTTCTGGTTTGACACATTTTAGTATTTTGATCATAACTTTTTGCTCTAATATCAGATCGATTTGATTTAAGCTACAATCGAAAGATAACTTAAATATCTACATATTCATGATATGTTTATTTTCAAATTCTAACATTTTGGGTGTAACGCCCCGATCTGGCGGGTACGGAGACGTTACTGCGACGTATATACGCAGGTCAGAAATACCCTCACGTATATACGCTAAGCATCAGTACAGACAAGAATCAGAGTACGAAAACACGTGGCAATATACATTCCAACATAAGGATTACAAAGTTATCACAGAGCGTGATATATTGGTACATGTACATTATATCACAGCCAAGTACAAAAGTGAAATTTATAATTTGTACAGCAAAAGGTGCTCACGGGCTGAGAAGAAGATCCCCGAGCTAGCAGGAAGGATCAGTAACAAAAGGAGCTAGGACAAGTCAGCCTGCTCCGAGAGATAAGCTTGATCTTCAGTGGAGGGCTCCTCTTCAATCCAAGCTTCAGAACCTGAACATGCAAGTTCAGGGGAGTCAAAAACTCCCTAACGAATATGTAGGTGAAAGCCAAGTGTCATGTAAAGATAAGTACATGCATGTGTTAATATGATCAAACAGTATTAAGCATCAAAAACTGTGTTAAGTGTACATGTACAGTAAGCATGAAATGGAGGCATAAAATGAAAGTAATAAGGCTTGAATAAATCTAATGCTGCCATTTTCATTATTTATACTATTTACTCGTTCTACTCGTATGTCTAGGTATGTGTAATAGCGTCCCAGTACACATACATCCACATATGAGTAAATCGATGCTGTTATTGGAAACCAACGGGGGTATCAACGAACAATGTTTACAGTGGGTACCGTACATGCCCGGGACCACGGTCCAGGACGTTCCATTGCTGGTGCATGGAACCGGCCGCAAGGCCTACAGGAGAGTCTTATAGAATGCCCTTATCAAGATGGTACCAAGAAGGAGGGAGCCAGCACTCCCCTCAGTCGCCTGGAGGCCCACAGGTCAGACTGGAAATTTTAGTTGCACAACATGCCTAGTGCCACTGTAAACACGAACATATATTGATAGCCGCAAATTTTCCCCGACCCGATGCAAGTTGTTCCTTTTTATGATTTATTATGTAATCATCAATTTACGGGAAAGCAAGTGCCTGGCAAGATCAGGAGTTAAAGAGTCATGAGTATTGTCATTTCAAGTCACTGTATGTAATACAGGATAGCAAGTACAAGATTCCCGTAAATAGGATAATCTAAAATCAGGTATCAATATGTTATTGTGGGGTGAGTATCATGTGGTAGCATGATTCATGCAAGTGTGTCAGGAATATAATATTAGTCAATCATGACAAAGCATGAAAATCTGAAGGATGGCGAGAACACTCGCCTAAAGTTTTAAGAAATACACCGAGAAATCCAAGCTCTGGAGTCCAAGTAACCAATATTATATATAAAAAGAGAGGAGGAGAAGGATGAATCAGAAAAGTGAGAATGAAGACGCAGGGGTCGCAGACGCGGGAGGTTGCGCTGCGTTGAGGTCACAAACGCGGGGTCTGAGATCCGCGTTTTAACACAGGAAGAACGCAGACGCGAGCACGTGCTCTACGTCGCGTTAACACAAGAATGTGAGAATCGCGACGCGGGAGTAAGCTTCGCGTCTAAAATATATGAGAGAAAGAGGGATATGGAAATGTGAAAGACGCAGGAAAAAAGGGGATAGAGACGCAGGTTTAGGAAAAACTAAACGCAGCAGTCAGCCAGAAATTAGTCGACTAGGGGTTATAAGTAAGTCGACTAGGGAATGGTTAGTCGACTAATAAGTTAGGGTAAGTCGACTAATCAGGGAACAGAGAGTTACGCACTTCCAGGGCTTTTCATTAGTCGACTATAAATCAGGGACAAGTCGACTATATAAGCGATTAGTCGACTAACAAAGGAGGCAAGTCGACTTAACAGAAGTCAACTAGAGAGCACAACTATTTCTGGAAAGTGAGTTAGTCGACTAGGGGAAATGTTAGTCGATTAACAAAGGCATTAGTCGACTAATACAGTGAGTAAGTCGACTAATTAGCAAGAAAAGGAAGGAAAGGAAATAAGGAAGGAAAGAAAGAAAGAAAAACAAAGGAAGGAAAGAAAGAAGAGAAAAGGAGGTAGGCCGGCCGTGGCTTGGCCCGTGGTCGCCGGCGGCGGCCGGAGTTGGCCGGATTGGGTGGACAAGGCCCCAAAAGAGAAGATTGTTTGTTAGTGCAAGTGTAGTTCAATAGGGTGAAATGAAATTTTTGCAAACGATGTTTCGGAGGACGAACCTATAGTCCGTTGAAAAGAGAATGACGAGGAGAAGAAGATGGTATGGTTGGTGGTGGTTAAGGTGGTGTAGGTGGTGGTGGAAATGATGATGAAGTTGGTGGAGAAGATGGGTTTCTTTGATGTTTCTTGGTGAAAAAGAGGTTGAAAAAGGTGGTGTAGTTGTTGGAAATGGAGGAGGAGATAGAGGGGAGAATGGTGGAGGAGTTGGTGGAGTTTGGTGTTGGAAAAAATGGAGAAGGTGGGTTGTGATGGCCAGCCAAGAAGCTTGGGCTGCTGTTTTTGGTGGTCTTTGCTGGCTGCAAATGAAGGAGGAGAAGAGAAATGAAAGAGAGAGAAGATGGGAGTGGGTATATAAAGGAGGGAAAAACTAATATAATATTGCCATTGGAATTCTTTTTGAATGCAACTTGCGTTTCAACAAAGAGTTGCGACCTTCACAAAAGGCCGCATCCCATTCCAAGAAATCCGCGTCTTGGCAATAATAGACGCAGCGAAAAACTTGCGTCTAGGGAAAATGAAAGTTGCGTTACAGAAAAGACAAAAAGGCATGGGTGTCTTGATCTGAGTTGATTTCTTTGAAGAACAAAGTATTAAATGCGGAATGGAGAGAGTCTCCGCTTTAATTGTTGAATCCAGAGTTGGTGAATCTCGCGTTAGGCAAGGAGAGAGAAAAAGCAAAATATCCGGATAGAATTCCGGTATCTGGGAAAATACCGAAAACTCAGGAAAAGCCCAAAATAAAGTATCTCGAAAAGTCTCCCAAAAATTCTCAAAAATAATAAATATTATTTAAAGATTTTTAGTGAAATCGGTTTCAGAAATTCAATCTCGTTTTTAAGATAAAAATCCTGGAATCCATTGTAGACGGTGTCTACACCGGGTAGGCCAGATTTTTGATAAATTCTAAAAATTCTCAAAAATTATTTAGATAGAAAACATGATTTTAAGAAATACTGTGAAAGCCGTTTCTAGAATCTCAACTCTGTTTGTAAATTAAAAATCCGAAAGTCGGTCAGCGACACTGGTCGACACCGTTTTGAAGATTTACAATTTAATTCTGAAAAATTCCAGAAAATTATGAAAATCTAGAATATTAAAAAATAATTTTTGAAACTAAAATCGGTCAAATTTGAATACCAAAAAGGTCAAATCATGCAGTACTGCTATAAGAGTAAGATTTAAATAACAGAAAATAAATAAAAAAAATCACTCCAAAAATCAGGACATATAACTGGGTACGTATACTGAGGATGGGGTGTTACAATCCATCCACCTTATCAAAAAATTTCGTCCTCGAAATTTCGATAATGGGGATGTTAAGGCAGAAAGAATAGGGGTAAGTTTTACCAACTAAGATGGAAAAAGTAGGGGGTAACGTTCACGAATAATATCCTCTCGTTCCATGTAGCTCTCCTGGGCATGCCAATTCTAAGAAACCAGTACCAATGGTATTGCCCGATTTTCAATGTTCTGACACTTCTGTCCAGAATGGCCATCGGCTGCTCCTTGTAGGATAAATCTGGTTGCAGTTCTAATTCTGAGTGATCTAGAATGTGACTTTCATTCTTGACATACTTCCTCAACTGTGATATATGGAATACATTATGTACTCCTTCTAAGGATGGTGGCAATGCCAATCGGTAAGCCACATCTCCCACGCGATCCAAAATTTCAAATGGGCCGATGTATCTTGGGCTAAGTTTTCCGCGAGTACCGAATCGGATTACCCCTTGGTTGGTGATATCCTTAAAATACATGATCACCTGTTCTGAATTCCAACGGTCTTCTATTAGTGTCTGCCCAACTCTTCTGTCGGCTCTGTACTGCCCGGAGATGATCTCTGATAATTCTGACTTTATCTGTGTTTGAACTAGAATATCTGGTCCCATAAGTCTTCTTTCGCTGACTTCATCCCAACATATTGCGACCTGCATTTCCTGCCATATAGTGCTTCAAATGGAGCCATCTTGATACTGGCCTGATAGCTGTTATTATAAGAGAATTCTACCAAATGTATATAGTCTTCCCATGACCCTTAAATTCTATCATGCAGGCTCGTAACATGTCTTCAAGGATTTGGATAGTTCGTTCAGATTGTCCATCTGTCTGGGGATGATATGAGGCACTGAATTTCAGACGAGTTCCTAAATTTTCTTGGAGACTTTCCCAGAAATGTGATCGGAATCTCGTGTCTCTATCTGAAACGATACTAACTGAAACTCCATGCAGTCGAACGATTTCTTTCATATATTTATCTGCAAGAACTTCTGTTGACTGACCTACGCTGAAAGGTAGGAAGTGAGCTGCTTTTGTGAGGCGATCAACGATTACCCATACTGCATTGTTACCCTTAGGACTGCGGGGTAGAGCTGTAACAAAATCCATGGTGATATGTTCCCACTTCCATTCGGGTATCGGTAATGGTTGTAGAAGTCCAGCTGTTTCTTTGATGTTCTACCTTTATTTGCTGACAAACCAAGCATCTTTCCACATACTGGCTATCTCCCTCTTCATGGCATTCCACCAAAACTTCTGCTTCAAGTCTTGATACATTTATTTCCTCCTGGGTGTATGAATAAGCCGAATTGTGAGCCTCTGCCAAAACTTTCTGCCGAACTTCCCCTTGTGGCACACAGATTCTGTTACCAAATGAAGTGCATCATCCGAATGAATACGGATGTCTGTTCTTAATCCAGCTTCTACTTGAGCCCTGAATTTCTGTAATCTGGGGTCTCCCTTTTGGGCTTCCTTAATTTCATTATCAGGGTCGGTTGAATCTGGAAGGTCATTAGTTGACCTGACTCATCTGCTCCTTGTAGTAGTATTAAGTCCAACTTTATGATTTCTCGAAGCAATTCCTTCTGTTGAGTAAGTTGTAATAATACTTTATTCTCTGGTCTCCTGCTTAATGCATCTGGGACTGTATTGTCCTTACCGGGATGGTACTGTAAGTCTATGTCATAGTCGGCCATCAATTCAAGCCACCGCCGTTGCCTCATGTTTAATTCTTTCTGTGTGAAGATATACTTAAGGCTCTTATGATCAGTATAGATCAATACTTTGTCCCCAGAAAGTAGTGTCTCCAGATCTTCAATGCAAATATTACCGCCGCCAGTTCTAAGTCATGGGTTGGGTAATTTCTCTCATGTGGTTTCAATGCCTAGATGCATAAGCTATGACATGACCATGCTGCATTAATACACATCCTAGGCCTTTACCGGATGCATCACTATATATAACCATCCCTCCTGTTCCCGAGGGGTCTTCAAGATTGGAGCTGAAATTAGTCTCTCTTTTAATTGTTCAAATGCTGTAGTACATTCTTCTGACCATAGGTACCTTTCTCCCTTTCTGGTGAGCTTTGTTAATGGGGCTGCGATTTTGGAGAAGTCTTGTACAAATCTTCTGTAATCCGGCTAATCCAATAAAGCTTTTAATTTCTGTTACTGTCCTGGGGATTGGCCAATCTTTACTGCCTGGATCTTATTAGGGTCGACTGAAATTCCTTCTTCTGAAACTACATGACCCAAGAAAGCTATATGGTCTAACCAGAACTCACACTTGCTTTGCTTAGCATAAAGTTGTTCCTGCCGGAGAGTCTGTAGCACTATTCTCAAGTGTTCTGCATGCTCTCTGTCGTTTTTGAATATATCAAGATATCATCGATAAACACCACGACAAACTGGTCTAAATATGGTGAGAAAACTCGGTTCATCAAATCCATAAAGACAGTTGGGGCATTGGTTACTCCGAAGGGCATAACTAGAAACTCGTAATGACCATAACGAGTTCGGAATGCTGTCTTTTGAATATCTTCTTTCTTCACTTTAGTTGGTGATAACCCGATTGTAAATCCAACTTTGAAAACACCCGGGCCCCATGAAGTTGATCAAAAAGGTCATCAATTCTTGGTAAGGGATACTTATTCTTGATGGTAGCTTTGTTTAATTCTCGGTAGTCTATACACAACCGCTTACCGCCATCTTTCTTGTGGCCAACAACACTGGAGCTCCCCATGGTGAAGTACTTGGTCTAATCAATCTCTTGTCAGAATATTCCTGTAACTGCTTCTTTAGAACTTCTAATTCAGTGGGTGCCATTCTGTATGAGCTTTAGATATTGGGACTGTACCCGGAATGATATCAATGGAGAACTCAATTACTCTATCGGGTGGAAGTCCTGAGATTTCATTAAATACCTCTGGAAACTCATTCCAACTGGTACTCTCTTTTCTGGATCTCAGCAGCAGTCATCTGTGTTTTACCCTTGGCAGGTTTATTTCCTCAAATTGGAACTCAGGCTGAAGCGGTATTCTGAAAATGACTCTCTTGTTTTGACAATCAATGACCGCATGGTATTTGCTGAGCCAAGTCATGCCTAGGAATGTCGTACCCTTTAGTATCTAGTACGAGCATATCCACTGCTAATATCCTTTACATAGTTCCACCGGGCAAATCTACACAAATTCTATTTGAGATGACTACCCCATTACCGGTACTAATCTCCCACCGGTGGTCTAAATATTCAACAGGTATAGAGTGCAAAGCAGTGAAACTATCTGATATATAATAATGAAAAGCGCCAGAATCAAAGAGGGTTAGAACAGGTTTAGAGTGCACCATAATCTTACCTGTTACCACTTCTCCGAAGTTTGGGCCTCTTCCGCTGTCAAGTTGTAGGCCCGTCCTCTTCCACGACCTGCTGTTGTTCTTCCACCCCTTGGAGCTGGACAAAAACCCGTTATTGTGGAGGGGGAGGGGCCCTTCCGACCATCGGCCTGGATTCTTCTGTCAATAGGTGCAGGAAGTGCCGGTAGGGTTCGGTTCACCATCCCAGTTCTCTTATGGGGACAGCCTTCTATTGTGTGATCACCAGATCCACATGCCAGGCATAATCTGTTGGCCCTACGACACTCCTGCTGAGTGTGGCATGTCCTCTTGCAATAAGCACATATAGGAAGTGGTTGAGTTATCTGAAGAGGGGCTGGTCGAAATGGTCTTCTAAACATCGGGGCTTTTGCAGCTCTGACTGGACCTCCTCCGCCCAATTGCTGGAATGGCCTCTTCATGGCCTGTTTCCTCCTCTGATCAAGATCCTTTTCTCCAGTCCTCGCTCCACTTCTCGAGCTACGGTGAGGACCTGGGAATATGTTTTCAGCTGTTGGGGAATCAAAAGGACTTGGATATCCATTTGTAAGCCCTTCTGAAATCTGCTTGCCCGTTTCTCTTCGTCGGCTATCATATACGGAGCAAAACGACTCAGCCTTAAGAACTCAGCAGCATATTCATCGACAGATCGATTCCATTGTTGAAGTCGGATGAATTGTTCTTCCATCTCCTTCTGAGCTGTAGTAGGGAAGAATCTATCATAAAAGCTTTTAGAGAACTGGTCCCAAGTGATGGGTTTTTCAGTCTCGCTTCTTCAGCTAGCCACCAGTTTCTAACCACATCCTTTAGCTGTATCTTGGCGACCTCCACCTGATCTTCCTCTGAAACCTTACTGCCTTCAAGAGATCTGTTGTGTCAATTATCCATTGCTCGGCATCTAGCGTCTTTCTCCCCTGTAAATATCGCCGGTTGCAACCGCCTGAAGCCTGACACGTTGCCCGGCCTTCGTTCTTGAGGAGCTGTTATCAAGCCTTGCCGAAGGAGTTCGGTCTGCCTTTGTTGATTCTCCACCATATTTTGGATAACCCTTAGAATATCTGCATTTCCCCCTGCGGTCCCGTCCTGTGACTGCCGGAGTTGTTACGTCCTGACCTTCTATCCATATCTATGTTGGTAAAAGATGTCTGGAAAGAGGAGTGAAAGCAAAAGATAGATGGACTTTAGGAATCAGGGGAAGGAATATCAAGAAGGAATGGATAACTTTGTATATTGTAGTTGGAATGTATAACGAAACTCATGTATCCCAAGTACAAATTAAGATCCCATTAATTTGCAATTTGGTTGTACTGTAGGTGTGAGAGCCTGGGCTCTGATACAACCTGTACGCCCCGATCCGGCGGGTACGGAGACGTTACTGCGACGTATATACGCAGGTCAGAAATACCCTCACGTATATACGCTAAGCATCAGTACAGACAAGAATCAGAGTACGGAAACACGTGGCAATATACATTCCAACATAAGGATTACAAAGTTATCACAGAGCGTAATATATTGTACATGTACATTATATCACAGCCAAGTACAAAAACTGAAATTTACAATTTGTACAGCAAAAGGTGCTCACGGGCTGAGAAGAAGATCCCCGAGCTAGCAGGAAGGATCAGGAACAGAAGGAGCTAGGACAAGTCAGCCTGCTCCGAGAGATAAGCTTGATCTTCAGTGGAGGGCTCCTCTTCAATCCAAGCTTCAGAACCTAAACATGCAAGTTCAGGGGAGTCAGAAACTCCCTAACGAATATGTGGTGAAAGCCAAGTGTCATGTAAAGATAAGTACATGCATGTGTTAATATGATCAAACAGTATTAAGCATCAAAACTGTGTTAGTGTACATGTACAGTAAGCATGAAATGGAGGCATAAAATGAAAGTAATAAGGCTTGAATAAATCTAATGCTGCCATTTTCATTATTTATACTTATTACTCGTTCTACTCGTATGTCTAGGTATGTGTAATAGCGTCCCAGTCACATACATCCACATATGAGTAAATCGAGGCTTTTATTGGAAACCAACGGGTATCAACGAACAATGTTTACAGTGGGTCCCGTACATGCCCGGGACCACGGTCAGGACGTTCCATTGCTGGTGCATGGAACCGGCCGCAAGGCCTACAGGAGGGTCCTTATAGAATGCTCTTATCAAGATGGTACCAAGAAGGAGGGAGCCAGCACTCCCCTCAGTCGCCTGGAGGCCCACAGTCAGACTGGAAATTTTAGTTGCACAACATGCCTAGTGCCACTGTAAACACGAACATATATTGATAGCCGCAAATTTCCCCCG
>JAVJIF010012934.1:0-141857 GCA_038442645.1 Agave tequilana
ACAAGTCTGTGCACGTCGGTCGACCCTATGGGTCGACCGCCCATGGTGCGGTCGACCGTCTGGGTCGACCGACCGGCCTGTCAGCACAAACTTGGGTCAGAAAAACTGGGAAAAATATTTTATAAAAATCTTTTATCTTTTCTGAAATTCTATAAAATGGTTTTATCATTTTACTTTGATAAACAAAACTTGTGATAAAATATTCAAGACATATATCAATCATATCAATTCATTTTTGAGTCTTGCAAATTTTATCAAAACCAACACTTGTATTTTTATCAAACTTGATTTTTCCAAACATGAATAGGATAATCAAAATAAGTTTGTCTAGCAACTTTAAAGCATGTATGTATATCTAGAACATATCTAATATACATAAGAATAAAGTAAACTTGTTTTGATCAATCTATTCATGAAAACCAAAAACCAAAACATAAATTTTGTGTGTGTTGTGCACTTGAGCATATCAACTATACTAAGCTTTACAAATGATCTAAACACACTATCTAAATTAGGATACCTAAGTCTTCTTGATGATCTTCATCTTCAAGTTGACTTGCTCTAAAACTCCATCCATGGCTAGGCAATGTGTGATCTTGAAGGTTTGACCCTGGATTCACCTGAAAAGCTTCTAAACTCCTTGTTGAAGCTAATCACCAACTAATATCTTGGTTATGATCTGAAACTTAAACAACACAAGATTATTAGTAAACATAACTATATAAGTTAATCATCATCAAAACTAGGGTGGAAGGCCTTTGGGCCAACAGAATATACAACCAAAAGTTCACTTGTTGATTATTGTCGATTTTTTCACAAGTTGTAGTTACTAGAGCTGTCGTCGCTCAATTGTGGTCGCAATGTGACTATTGCTATCATTGTTGTTACCACTTTGGTATAGAGCTCATTACAACCATTGTTTTAGTTGTCATCACAATGAGGGAGAGGAGAGAGAAGCAACATGTGAGAGAGAAAAGGTGGAGTGAGGGAGTGAATAAGAGAAATTAAGATAGAGCATCATTAGAGAGAGGAAAAGGAGAGAAGAAGAAATAGAGAGAGAAGGCTTGTGTTAGAGAGAGTGAGACAGAGTAAATGAGAGGGGAGAGAATAAAGAGAGGTTTATGAAAGAGGGGGAAGAGGCTTGTGTTGGAGAGCGTGAGACTGAGTGAATGGGGGGGAGAGAGAAGAAAGAGAGTTGCAAAAACACCCCTGAAGGGCATTTTTGGAAAAAAAATATTAAAATTCTAAAGGTATTATTAGCGCAGGGGTGATAAGTGCTAATAAAACACGAGGGGGCAATAAGTGCCCCTCAGACAGTAATTGAGGGATCTGCAATTTATTCTTCTATAACCTCCTACTTCTTATTTCCCTACAAAGGCTATTATAGCTGTTGAAGCTACAACCATGATTGTTGTCGATTTTAGCACAAGTTGTAGTTGCTAGAGTTGTCATTGCTCAATGCGACAATTGTTATCACTATCATGACCACTTTGTTATAAATTCCATTGCATCCATTTTGTAGCTGCTAGCAAAATGAAAGGAGAGTCGAGAGGAGAGAAGCAACATGTGAGAAAGAGGGTGGATAGGGAATGAATGAGAAAAATTAAGAGAGAGAGAGCATCATTAGAAAGATGAAGAAGTGAGAAGAAGAAATAAAGAGGGAGGAAGCTTGTGTTAGAGAGAGTGGAACGGAGTAAATGAAAGGGGAAGAGATTAAAGAGAGATTTATGAGAGAGGGAAGATAGGCTTGTGTTGAAGAGCATGAGAGTGAGTGAATGAGAGAGAGTTGCAAATAGCACCCCTGAAGGGCATTTTTGGAAAAATATATTAAAATTCTAAAGGTATTATTAGCCCAGGGTGATAAATGCTAATAAAAATATGAGGGGGAATAAGTTCTACTCAGAGGTTAATTGAGGGAGTGAATCTGCAATTTATCGTTAAATTAATGATATTCATAATATTTGGATCATCTTTGAGTTAATTAGTTTAGTATTAGAAGTTCACTTCACTTGATTTAATATCCCACTCACCTACATATTAATATTGTGTTTTTTTGAGCAATTGTATATATAGTGAATTAAAGCTGCCTATGTGTTTATATATACTAAATCCGACATCGAAATTTAAAATGGAACCTATTGATGCACATGAACCTGATCAAACCTTTTATAAAAAAAGGTTTGAGTTAAACTGAAACCAAGTTCTCAAACCTTGGTCTAGGAGGAAGAATTATTCTTTGGGAAAACATCTTGATAGAGTATATTTTGATTCTATGTGAACTTTATTATTTGCAAAATGTACTAGTTATTTGAAATGTGAAATTGGAATTTGTACTTGTTGGAATTTCTTTTTATGAATAATTTGGATGGTTGTTGTAGCATAGCAGTTTCCTTTGATACATAGAGTTTTGGCATGGTGACAATTCCATTATATTTCTTGGGGCACATCAACCGTACACAAGAAATTTTTACATGTATAGATGAATAATATAGGAACTTTGGACAGGTTTTGGGCTGATCAAGTGATGCAAACGGCGCGCGCGCACATACACACACACAAACAAGCACACACACACACACACACACACACACACACCGGCACGCACATGACCACGGTTCAAAGATTCGGCCGAGTCGGAGACGAGTCGCTCTGACTCGGCCGAGTCGTATCCGTCTTGACCCGCTCCGAGACGAGTCCGACTCACGAGTCGGTCGACTCAACTCAGAGGAGACCGACTCGGCAGAGAATCGAAGTTGACTCGGCATTATGATGATGATTTTGTGCCTCATCGCAATTCAACATGGAAATAACTACATTAGCATGTATTTATGAATGTAGTTTGTGCAATTTATTATATTGTGCATGTATTTTGATATGTTTTTATACCAACGACGCGTGTATTTATTCTTTCACTTTATGTTTAGTGAGATAAATAATAAGAATAAGAAGATTTATTTGTGTAAAGACAAGATACCATTAGTTATGATTCTTGGTTGTATTTATATACACATATTGGTCACATTTTACACTGATTTAGGAGGTACAATAGGAAATATTGACTGAGAGAATAATAGAAAAATATTGACTGAGAGAAAGAATGAGAAACACATTGTGCATAAATCCCATGTGTTCTTATAATCATTAAGAGGTTTAGTATCTAATGATTTCATGAGGGGTGTCTTTCACATGGATCACGTGTTGTCATTGATATCTCTAACACCCCCGCAAGCGAAGCGGGTTCGAAAGAACTGAGAGCTTGTTCTTCAGCATAGAAAATCTTAAAGAGCTCAAGACTTAGTAAGGATGTCTGCTAGTTGGTCTTTAGTGCTGACAAACCGAACATCCAGGACTCCTTGGCGACAGTCCCTCACAAAATGAATGTCGATCTCAACATGTTTGGAGCGGGAGTGACGAATAGGATTGATCGAGAGATATGTTGCACCGAGGTTGTCACAGAGAACTATTGGGGGAGATTGCGGAACTCCAAGCTCACGAAGTAATGACTGCAACCAAACGACCTCTGCTGCAGCATTGGCCACGCCCCTATACTCTGCCTCAGTGCTAGATCGTGCCACAGTACACTGCTTCTTTGAGCTCCAAGAAATGAGATTTATACCAAGAAAGACACAATAGCCACTGGTAGATTTTCGATCATCGATCGACCCTGCCCAATCTGCATCGGTGTAAGCAGTAAGCTGTGCAGAAGAATGACGAGAGAGAAAAAGGTCATGTTGAATGGTAGATTTGAGGTAACGGAGGATCCGTTTTACAGCGCTCCAGTGCTCATCGTTGGAGCTTGCATGAACTGAGCGACCTTATTCACCGAGAAGGCAATATCGGGTCTGGTTAAAACTTAAGTATTGTAGAGCCCCAACAGTACTTCGATAGACAAAGGGGTCAGAGAGAGACTTGCCAACAATCTTGGATAGCTTACAAGAAGTGGCCATAGGCGAGCTAACAGGCTTGACACCATCCATCTTGAGTCAGAGAAGTAAGTCACGGATGTACTTCTATTGAGAGAGAAATAGACCTGAGGGTGTACGATGACACTCCATGCCCAAGAAATGGTACAGTGGACCGAGGTCTTTTAATGAGAACTCCCGGCCTAGTTCTTGAATAAGACGAGTGACAGCCCGTGAGTCATTACCTGTGATGATGATGTCGTCCACATAGATAAGAACCAGAAGATCTGTCCCGACCCGTCGGAGGAAGAGAGACGTGTCAGACTTGGGCCCATAAAGCCTAATGTGACTAGATAACTGCTGAGGCGAGAAAACCAGGCCCGTGGAGCCTATTTGAGGCCATAAATATGCGGTGAAGCTTGCATACATGATTGGGATGAGCGGGATTGATGAACCCCGAAGGTTGTTCCATGTAAACCGTCTCAGTAAAAAAAATACTACAAAAGTGCATTTATTCACATCCAACTGTCGAATAGACCATCCCTTGGAGACGGCCAGACTGTACACGGTACGGACAGTGGTCGGTTTGATGACCGGACTGAATGTCTGACCATAGTCTAATCCTGAAAACCCTTGGCCACCAGGCGGGCCTTATACCTATCAACAGAACCATCAGATTTATGTTTTAACTTAAAACCCATTTACAACCAACCAGATTCATGGTAGGGTGGTATGGCACAAGGACCAGGTTTTATTCTTAAGCAAGGCATTCATCTCAGTATCCATTGCCTGAAGCCACTTGGGATCTTTAGAAGCTTGCGTGAAACATGTGGGTTCGACAGGAGTGGTGGCCAAGTCAGCCATGAGACATGTAGGCATGGGATACCGGGTGGCTAGTCAGACTTTTGGTGTTCTGGTGTTATCCTGTGTTCTGGTGACCATATGGGGGGTCCTGATAGGAGGGGGATTGGGAGAGCCTGAGGATGAGGACGAGGACGAGGAGAAGGACTCATCGGCGGGTGCTGGTGGAGGTGGTGGAGAAAGAGTATGTGATGGAGGTGGTAGTGAAGGAGGAAAAGAGTCAATGATGGGGCCCGCATGAGAAGAGGGGACTGGAACAATGGAAGATAACAGAGGCATGGAGATGGGGATCGGTGGTGAAGGCGTGAGAGTAGGGGGAGAGGGGAGGGCTGAGGAGAATGGAAAGGAAAGGAAGATTCGTCGAACACAACATCCCGAGAGAGATGTAAATACGACCAGAGGGGACATGCAAACATTGATAACCTTTATGCGAAGCCGAGTAACCTATGAAGACACATTGAGTGGACCGAAAACTAAACTTATGAGTTTGGTATGGACGCAGATGAGGGTAGCAAACACAACCAAAAATTCGTAAGGAAAGGTAGTCAGGTACTTTATGAAATAATTTCTGGTAGGGAGAGAGATTATGGAGGATGGGGGTGGGCATTCTATTGACGAGAAATGAGGCAGTTTGGAAAGCATAGGGCCTGTAATGAAATGGAACATTTGACCGAGCCAGAAGAGTAAGGCCGATCTCGACAAGGTGGCGGTGCTTTCTTTCTGTGGTACCGTTTTGGGCACTAGTGTGTGGACAGGATAAGCGATACCCTGAGAAGACAAGTAAGGTTTAAATTTGATGAACTCGCCACCACCATCAGTTTGGAGTGCTTTAATGGAACGCCCAAAAAAATTTTTACATGAATTTTGAACTCAAGAAAAATGGAGAAAGTATCACTTTTATTTATCAAAGGATAAAGTCAAATATACTTACTGTAGTGATTTACAAAGTTAATATAATAGCGATGACCACTTACAGCGGACATAGGAGACAAACCCCATAGATCGGAGTGAATAAGCTCTAAAGGAGCAGTAGCAATCGTGAAAGATGACGAAAAAGGAAGACGGTGACTTTTCCTTGCTGATAGGAGATGTAGAGAGAGGTACCAGCACGGTCAAGGAGGAAAAGAAGTTGATGCTGAGATAAAACACTGGAGATAACTCTGGTAGAGGGATGACCTAGACGCTTATGCCAGACGAGGAAGATGCACGCTCACCGAGAAGAGCCTGGGGAGAGGCGGTGAAGTTATGATTCCCCAGGAAGAAGACATACAGACCATCCTTAAGTTGTCCCCGCAGTAGAGTTTTCCAAGTAGAGAGATCTTTGATAAAAACAAGAGTCAGGATGAAATTCAAGAAGGACTTTATTATCAGTAATAAATTGACTAATAGACAGAAGATTTTTGGTGATATCAAGAACATGTAAAAGGTTTTTCAAGACAAAGAAAAAAATAGGAGAACACAATAAAGAAGCACCAGTAGCTCGGATAGACAAACCTGTCCCGTTACCCATGCGAACTCTGTCGGGTCCTTGATATTCGGAGTGGCGGCCAGATTCGCAATGTCAGCCGTTTGGTGATGAGTGGCTCCGAGTCAACATACCAGTTGAAATTGACTGGACTATTCCCATAAGAGTGGAGAATAGCAGTTGGGCTAGCCGAATCATAACGATTGTAGCATTTGTTAGCATAATGGCCAAAACGATTGCAGATCTGGCATTGAGGTCGACCACCGGTGGACTGATGTGACGGTAAGAAGGAACGTCCATGACCACGACCGCGCTCCCTGCCTCGGCCACGTCCACGGAAAAAAGATAGAGATGAATGGTAGCTTAGAGTGCGGGAAACAGTATGAACCGCAGGAGAAGGGGAGATGAGGGTTGTGAAATCTGATGAAGTGATAGCACGCCCACAATAAATCTCCTGGCTAAGCATGAGGCCGATGAGTTCTTCTTACAGTACAGGGTCGACTCGTGTGTTGATGGAGGTGACGAACGAGTCATATTCAGGAGACAGACTACTGAGTAAGGTAGAGACGAGGTCGGAGTCGGCAACTGGATTAGCCACTGCCGCCAGGTTGTCCACGATGGACTTGACAGACTGGATTACTCTAACATAGAAGAGGTGCCCATCTTGACGGTGTGCAGCTAATATTTGAGTTGTTGCACTCTAGCTCTGGAGGGTGACACAAAGATTCGCTCCAGAGAGCACAACACATCACGAGATGTGTGTGAGGTCGACGACATGAGCAAGAACAGCTTCAGTGAGCGAGGAGATAAGCCAACATAAGAGCATCTGATCAAGCTTGATCAAGCAAGTGTATTCTGGATTGATAGTGGGCTGAGCATCCTTCTCGGAAGAAGGAAGGAACCGGACCGGACATAGAGAGGCTCCGTGACGAGGCCTTCGAGATCGTAGAGCTTGAGAAGAGGAAGGAACTGGGAACGCCACAGCAGATAGTTTCCCTTGTCGAGTTTGACATTTAGAAAGTGAGTGATGTTGGGATTGGGAGTAACCATGGATGCAAGTGTTTGGATGGAGGTGAGGGAAGATGAAGAGGAAATACTCGACATGGTACAGGAGTTGCTCTGATACCAAGATAAATAATAATAAGAAGAAGACTTATTTGTTTAAAGACAAGATACCATTAGTTATGGTTCTTGGTGGTATTTATATACACATATTGATCACATGTTTACACTGATTTAGGAGGTATAATAGGAAAACATTGACTGAGATAAATAATAAGAAAAATATTGACTGAGAAAGAATGAGAAACACATGGTACATGAATCTCATGAGTCTCATGTGTTCCTATAATCATGGAGAGATTTTAGGATTTGATTGATTTCATGAGGGGGTGTCTTTCACATGGATCACGTGTTGTCATTGATATCTCTAACATAGTGTACTACGTAATATATTTTGGACATGTGACATGAATGTGGATGTCTACATTTTTTTAAGATTTATCGTGATTTTTTCAGAATTTTTTGAGCTTTCTAGCCGATCTGAGTCACCGAGACCGATTCGTCTCAGTGCCCGCCGAGTCGGTGGCTGAGACCACGACTGTGAACCATGCATATGACACACACAGTTATATAAGGCGGGAGCTTTAATACTTCTAAGGCATAACTAACTAGTTATGCCCACCTACAAAAATACATATTTTATAATAGAATTAGAAAATTCATCCTGTTAATCTTGGTCTACGTATATTAAATGATTTACACACACAGATATACAAGGATGAAGCTTTGATACTTTGAGGGTATAACTAGCTTAGTTATGCCCACCTTAAAAAATACATATTTTGTAAATAAAATTGGAGGATCTATCATGTTAATCTTGAACGATATATGTTCAAAGATTTATATACAAAATATTATGCATTTTGAAGGTCATTTACTGATACTTTAATTGGTACCAAAGTGAATGATTTTCTAACTATTAGAAATCATTCATTTTACAGTCACTTGATGCATGAGCCATTGTCCTTCAAAACGCATGATTCTGTCTATAAATCTTTTAAAAACATTTAGATCAAGATGAAATAAAAAGGATCATCCAATTTATTTGAATATTATATGCTTAGTTATGCCATTAGAGTATGAACGCCTCTCCTACTATTTGATGGTTTTAAAAAAATCGAGCCACCAGGTTTTGTTGAAAATTTTGGTGAATTTAGAGAATTTTAAGAGGCTTCTCCAGCACGACAATGGACCGCACCATCACCCTAAAGTTTCTCATTAAAAATGAACCAATCATATTAGAGTTTTAATTATTTTCATCAATTAGAAAACTCATCAAATCGGAACTCAATTACTCACAGCTTGATTTTAAAAAATAAAATAGGAAACCTGATAAATTATAGTTCCATTTAGTTTTATTAATTAGAAAACATATCAAATTAGAATCCTTATTTTATTAACTTCACTAAAAACAATTATTTTCTTAAGGTTGGATTTATTAGCGAATATTTCCTAAATTATAATTTAATTACAACTATTAGTCCTTATGATCATTTTTATATAAATCATTAAGTTAAGTTTTTAATTAAGAATTCTTTATTCATTAGGATTGACTAATTATTGTTATCATTAAAGAAATCAGGAGTTTCTAGTTTTATTTAAAAAAATACGCTATCATGGAAGAATCTTTATTGAAGTAGAAACAGAAAATTTCAATTACTTTTTAAATACTTAAATCATTTGCAAATTCTTTAAATCACGTGGGAGTTGAATTAAGTAATTTAGTTAATTTCTTGAGTGTTTTCTTAAATCAATGGTATTTGCTTTTGTGTGTGTGTGCGCGCGCGCGCGTGTGCCTGTTTGTGTGAAAGATATAACAAATATAGTTATTGGCATAAATATATTTAAATTATTTAACTAATTTAAAACATATGCTTAGTTTCTATGTGGATTATTTATTTTATAAGGTTAGATAGGCTTTTAGTTTTGATCCCATAATTTGTGCACATGTTTAAAGGTGAGAGAGAGTCACACACACACACACACACACACACACAGAGAGAGAGAGAGAGAGAGAGAGAGAGAGAGAGAGAGAGAGAGAGAGAGAGAGAGAGTTAAATGTTTAAATGTCATTTCTGGAACTCACATGATTCAAACTATAAATGAATCATGATCATTGGTGCTGATTCTAAGTACATACTTGACGCAGGATAGTGATCCAATCACTTTTGACAACTATTCTTTCTTCAACAAATCAGTCCACAGGTAAATAACATTCATAAGATTTGTTTGTTTGTTTTTTTTTTAATTTTAGATTCTTCGAAATAGTAGACTAACAGTAAGGATTGACAATTTCTGCATAGTGGAGATTTTAGTGGTTAAATTGAAATCAGAAGTATTTGTAATGACTCTGCAAAATCTAGATGTTATTAGAAGATTGGTGGATGCTTTTAGTTTTAAAGTGGCTGCCAATAGAGTTACAGAGTTTAGGGGCTTCTGTAAATTCAACTGGGAATAGAGCTGTGATTAGTACACTAGTGAATGCATCTTCTTGGGACAGTCATTTAGAAAAATATCTCTAGTTAATCAAATATCTTATTTACCTTGTCCATGGATGGTCTTTTATCAGGATCGCCACAAAGACATCTTTCTGCAACGCGAACCATCCAGAACAGCTCATGGACGTCATGACAGTCTAGAATCCTCTCATCTATTAATTCAGGATACTTCTTTTTTCTCAGAAGTGGTCTTGCCTGTTTTCATACAAAACATAATCAACATGAGAAGAAGAATCATGGGGGATGATGCTGCAATGATTAGAAAAACAGTGTCGATGACACTGACCCATCCTACAAGACTTCTATCTGCAAGAGTCTTGTCCATGGTAGTATGACCAGTGATTAGTTCTAGTAGCACTACACCAAAGGAGTATACATCAGTCTTGGTTGATGCTCTCCCTGTTTTTGCATACTCTGGTGCCAAGTACCCAAATGTTCCGACAACCTTATTCTCAGATGAGTGATCAGACTCGTCCTGTTGCGCTTTTGCAAGCCCAAAATCCCCTAGCTGAAGATTTCAACAAAATTATGTGAGTCAGTTTAAAAACTAATCCGAGTTGCTTTTCCAAACTATTGCTTGAAAAGTTTTAGCTTCAGTTTTTGAATCTAGTACCAAAAGTTCATAATCGTGGTTTGTAAGGATGTTGTTGGGCCTCATATCTCTGTGGATTATGTTTCTCTGATGCAGATAGTTTAAACCTTGAGCAACGCCAAGGGCTATGTTCATTCTGTTTTTCCAACACGAAACATTGGGTTGTTCTCTGTATCCATTTAACAAATTGATTAGAGGAGCAGATTTTGATTCCTCATCAAGTTTTAATAAAATAAAATCTCTAACATTTAAGAAAGCGATGAACAAATGAATAAAATTGCCTTGAAAAATTTGGTGTTTTCTTTTGCTATGTAAACGTCAAATTTATATAATGAAATCAATAAATGGATACGGGGGGAGGATTTATGATATAGTTAGAAACTATCGTATCAGTTGTCATCCATTTGATGTTTTCTTTTTTTCTCTTTTTTTCTTTTCTTTTCTTTTTTTTTTTTTTGGTGGGTGGGGTGTGTGTGTGTGTGTGTGTGGGGGGGGGGGGGGGGGGGGGGGGGGGGAGGGGGTATGTTGGACTAATTTGAACGGTATAGATAAATAACTTGTAGTGAAAGTAGATTGCATGGTTGATGCAACAAGTTGGTGATATTATTTGAATCAAAGATATTTACATGACTAGGCATTTGATGTGATGTAGAGAACTATGCTACCTTTTCTCTTACAATAATGACAACAATGCATTTATCCTAACTTTTGGGGAATGCTACATGAACCCTTTTCTTCCATGCAATTAACAACTATCACTGTTGAGGTTGTGGTTTGAATTTGGCTCACAAGCATTCATAAGAAAGACAATAAGGAGACAAACACGGGGCTAAGACTTTAGGACCATATTGGAAAAGAAAAGAGATGGATAAATTGATAGATATGATTGGACCCAAGACTTCCCCCAGGTTTTTCCTTTTGGGTCGTATGGGTTCCAAGACTATCAGCCAACTGCTTATCACCATGAATGGTATTGATGTGAGCTTAAAGTGCTCGACAATATCCATTCCCCATGGGTGAAGGGCAATGGACACTATTGGAATCATTACAATGGCCAGTTTGCGAGAAATGTTCACTAAATATTTTCATTTAAGATGTATTCTTCCAAAATTTTCTCCAATTGCTTGGGGTTTACACGCTTCAGTATAGGCCAGGTGTATGAATTTCTCCAAAGGATTCCATCCTCGCCTACAAACTTCTTCTCTGCCTCTAACACAATCCTGGTCTCCATATCCTTGGATAATCTTTTCTAGGCCTTATACTCAATGATGGGTTCATCGATGTTTTTAGTCGATCAACTTCCATTGATGATAACTCTGATAATATTCCAATGATGTTTGGGTGCCCCAATACTTCTGCAGACACCATTCTCTTTAATGCTTATGATTTGAGGGCCCCAACTTTGTCAAAGCATCTGCCCGAGTATCTTCCTCATGGGAAGTTTGCTCAACCTGAATCAAATTAATGTGCGAGTTTTTCGCCTTAGCCTTTTTTAAGCACCAAGCCGTAGTCAGTTCTCTTGCTTCATAGTTCCCACTGAACTACCAGTTGAGTCACTTTTCATTTATAACTTCAGCACCTCTTGGCTCACTCCCTGCATTCTGGGGATAAGCTCTTCATATTCTGCTTCATTGTTTAATGCAAGGAACTGAAGGGACCAAAGTATTCAATTATAAAATTTTCTGGTCCTCGCAGGTAAACTCCCGCTGTGAGACCATTCTTAGTTGAAAATCCAATGAACAAGATCTCCTCTGGTCGCTCAAGAGGTGATAATCCCAATCGTTGCTCCTTTGCCATAGCCCATACTAAGTGCTCTCTAGCCTTTCCTTCAGAATGATACATTAATCAATCAAGAATTGCACCGTGATCATTATTCTTGACTTGCATTTGATATCATCATCAGTCATCGCCATTGCCCATTTTATCATTCGACAAGAGTCACTAGACACTTCTGCACTTCATACAATGTCCTTCAGCATTGATTGATCAAAATGATAATGATTTACACCTGGAAATATGGTTGCAACTTCCATGACGAGATTAGCATCGCAAAAAAAAAAAAAAAAAATCTATGAGCAAAGAGTAATTGTTTTGTTCCTTCCAAATATAATATACAAGAAGTTGCCTCTTCTCCTCTGTTACGGGTATCAAACCCATTACTACCTAGGAAATAGAAAAGTACAAATATAAATCCTCTCCCTCCCATCTAAGGGCTAGAAAACAACAGAGGTAAGGATAAATACTTTTTCAATTGAATGAATGCATATTAACATTCCTTATTTCACCCAAACTTTCTCGTATTCTTCATGGCCTTATAGAATGGTTAGGACTTTTTCACGACCTTCAGCATAATTTGGTTTCCATCAGCCTTATAAGGGATTGCACATCTTTCAAGAAGTTTGGTGGGTGATCTACAAAATGGCTCCAATTTTCTCTGGATTTGCCCCTCTATGTAGCACGGAGACTTCTACCATGATCCGTACTCGTGTTGGACACGGTAACACTCGTGTGAGACACCGACACTTCCTTGGACACTTAGCCACTTTCTAAACATGTCCACAATAACATATTATATCTTTTGTTGCACACTTTTTTGACAAATTTTGTACATTTCTCATGTGTTTCTTTGCTCCCATTACATGTTTGGGATATTTATCTACCATCATGTGTATATCAAAGAATGGGAAAATGTCATCAAACTTTGATTTGTATAAAATTATAATTGTTTTGTATATGTTTTTAGATAGAAAGTGATACATATGCTAACTCTAAGTTGAAGAGCCAAGGCATATTCTTTCTACAAAGTCATAAAAATGTATGTGGATTAAAATTTTAGCATATATGTAGTTTTCATATATTTTTATATTATTAAATGTTTGGATTTTGGATGCACGGACATAACTATGTATGTATGTTTATATGCATTCCCTCTTATTATTTTTATATATTCTAGTGCCATGTCTGTTAGTGGAATTGATATGCTTTGATACCAATTGTTGTTCCTGGGATCGACGTTACGGAACGTGATAATATGATAATACTTATGAAAGAAAAACTATTGCAGAGCAAACTAGTAATATCAAGACAAAAAAGTAATAACAATAATAAGAAGATTTAACGTGGTTCAGTCCAAACTTGATCTACGTCTACGGAGAGAGAATTTGAAAGAGTTTTATTAATAAATTTGGTATAATAGAGATCTAACTTTTCTCTTGATTCTCACAAGAGTATTCGTCTTTCCCTTGAAACCTACAAGATTACTAGAGTATACTTTCTCTCTATGTACCTTCACCTTCCTCTCTCTTTCTTATCTTCCTCTGAAAGATCTCCTTGGTGTTCTCCACACACAACCTACTGGATTACAGCCTTTATTTATAGAACTTTACAATACAAATCTATTCTAACTCTGAGATGATTTAGACCGTCAGATGCTTGAAGAATCTTGATCTATCCTATTAGGAGTTGATCTCTTCGATCTAGAAGAATTCTAGACCCTTGATCTATCCTTTTATATATTACTCTTAATTATTTTACTATCGTAAGCTAACTAAGTCCACAATTAAATGTTAGAAAACATCTATTGTATACGATTAAATATTAATTATCAAATGCATTATAACATTTATAGTTAAATATTATTAAAATAAGTAATGTCTATAACTAAAAATTAAATATTCTAAGATAACTAAATCCACAACTAAATAAATATTATTAAAATAAGTAATGTCTATAACTAAAAATTACATATTCTCAGATAAGTAAATCCATAACTAAAGATTAGAAAATATCAATTGTCTATAATTAAATATTAAAAAATAACTAGTTTTCAATAATCAAATAACTAAATATCATCAAATAAACTAACCAACAAAATACTTTTTAAAAAGTATATCTATTAATATTCAATAACAGTTCTCCAAAGATTATTTATTAAAACAACATAATAAAATAAATATTTTATGATTTATTTGTAGGCTCAAAGGCCCATCACTCTAGTTGTGATGATGATTAACAAATTTAGTTATAATACTAATGATCATGTGTTGTTTTACCTTCTGATTTATTTAAAATCATAGTTTAGTATTTAGCTTCAACAAGAGACTCAAAGTCAAGTTTTGAAGCTAACTAGTGTTGATTCAAGAGTTCAAGTATAAAGATCATATCAAGTACTTAAAAAGGAGTCTAGCTCAAAGAATCAAGATTTATGGAATCATGATGAAGAAGAAGATCATTTCAAGAAGAAGGCTCCAGTTTGTAAGTATGTTTAGATTTTTGTAAAGTATAGATTAGTTTTGATTACTCAAACTTATACACACACAAGTTTGATGTTAGTTTCCAAGAACAAAAGTTTTAATTTTGAGTTTGTTGTTTAAACAAAAGAGTTTGAATTTTTGTTTAACATGATTTTTCTGTTTTACACAAGTTTAGAGAAACTTGTTTTAAAAATATTTCTAAGTTTTAAATCTTCCTGTAGACAGTTCAATAGAGTTGTCAACAGCTCTGATGACAGAGCAGTCGACAGACCCAAGAGAAGGTTGTCGACGCGTTTTACAGAGAGTAGAGTTTCTTAATTTTTGAAACTGATTGTCGACAGCTCTCATCAGTTGTCGATAACTGATATATTGATATATCAGTTAGCTATCGACAGGCTTATTAGGTTGTCAACAGGTGAGCTCCGCAATGGCTAAAAATAGAGTCGTTGCACACTAGGCTGTTGACAGCACCTTTGACCTGTCAACAGTTGATTCAAACCATTTACTGTTTATTCAAAATTAAAACGTGAATTTTATGTTAATCTTCTGATTTTGACTTTTCTAACGGCTATTTTTAGTAAACCTATAAATATGGGTACTATTTATGACCCTAATAACATAGTTTTTGAGCCCTAACATTCTATCATTTCACAAAAAAGATTTATAAGTTTATATTCAAAGTTTAAGTTTTTGAAAACAAGTTTTGAGAGAAGTTTTGTTTAAACTACAAATTTTTTACCTTCAAAGAAATTTTTTCAATTGTTTTCTCAAGAGCTTGAATTTCAAATTCTCAAGTTTTCTCACATAAACTTGAGCTTTCATTTCTAAATCTATTCCATAAGAATCAATTGCTTGTGAGAGAGTTTCTTAAGGATCAAGAGTCTTGATCTTAAGTGTTTCCATTGTTTGTAATCGAGTGATTAAGGTTGCGGCCTCGAGCTTGCGGGCTCTTGTATTGTGTTCTTGCTGGAACAAGTGAGGGACTTAAGGGTCCAAGAGTTCTTGAGGGAACTTGTAGGTGTTGCGGCACTGAGTGATCTTGCGGTATCGTACTAGTGAAAATTTTTCATTGCGGTGAAGGCAGAGACGTAGAGCAAGTTGTTCGAACCTCGAAATAATTCTCCCGTATTTGTGATTGCTTTATTTTCTCTCAACTCTACTCTACTCACTTGTGTTTATATATATATATATATATATATATATATATATATATATATATATATATATATATATATATATAGGGTTACTGTACCTCAGCCGATGGCTGAGAGAGTTTCTCAGCCTGCGGTGACGTGGCTGAATATATGCCACAGATCGGCCGCAGAGTGTAGGCGCCAAAAAAAAAAAAAAAATCCCGCCTAAACATTCGTGAATCAAAATGACAAAAATACCCCTTTTTTACTTCTAAACTAGCATAAACTCATCCACAAACAAAATTTACCTACAGAATTTTCAGCTGAATATATCTACAGTTATAAAATTCTTAATTCTACTACAGACGAAACATGATATCGTTTCGAACATTGCGACCATCGTCGCAGAATTAATACAATATAACTTTCAATTTATATATGACGACTGCGGCACTAGTCGCAGTCTGCGATCCTAGTCGCATTCCTTTTTTATATCACGTCTGCGACCCTAGTCTCATTCCTTATTCCCATAAAAATAACAGACGAAACATGCTATCGTTCAGCACTGCGACCTCGTTCAGGACAGCGACCATGGTCGCAATCTTTTTTCAGCACTGCGACCAAAGTCGCAATCCTTTTTCGCATGCCTTATGGAACAGATTTTTTATAAGTTTACAAAGTAGATTAGCGTATATCACATCTTATAAAATACTATATTAATTACACTGAATTAAATGAATTAAATGAAGTAATTAATATTCTATCTACCGTGATACAACAACAGTCTCGAAAAAAGAGATGCAATAATATTAATCTCGATAAAGGAAAAATGTGCACCATACGTAATCTAAAGATATAGGGAAAACATTCTATAAAAAGTTAATTTGTACTTCACGCAGTAAACCTCTGGAAAAAAGACTCTTCGGATTCTCCCGCCATAACTCTTCAATTAAATATTTAATTTTTTTACCACTTCTTCCAATACTCAACCTTCACCTATAATAATTATTATTACTATTCATGTTCTTTCACATTCTTTACCTTTATATAGTGCTTGTAACTAATACATTATCTCATATCTAAAAACACTGCGACCATAGTCGCAGTCCTACTACGCATGCAATAAGTAAAAAATATTCATAGTTTATAGGCGGCTGAGACAACAGTTACGGTGAAGCGCAAAACATATAAAAACATACGTAAACTGCGACTGTAGAATCAGTCCTTAGTCACCGTTATTACATTTAACTTAGCAAAAAAAAATCATCTAGAAAAATGCAGTCGTGGGTACTGCGATCATAGTCGCAGTCCATGATCGCATAGTATATGTAAAAACCAATTTAATAGTTCATAGGAGGATCAGACAACAGTCACAAATGAAGAACAAAAAATATAAAATAATACGTAAACTGCGATTATACTATCGCTCTCGTTAAGTACTGCGACCATAGTCGCAGTCCTTGATCGCATACTATAGGTAAAAACCAATTTAATAGTTCATAGGAGGATCATACTACAGTCACAAATGAAGAACAAAAAATATAAAATAATACGTAAACTGCGATTATACTATCGCTCTCGTTAAGTACTGCGACCATAGTCGCAGTCCTTGATCGCATTATACATTACATGCGAAAAAAAGTAAACTGCGACTATATTAAAAAATCATTAAATTTTAACTTAGCAAAAAAATCATCCAGAAAATGCAGTCGTGGGTACTGCGACCATAGTCGCAGTCCTTGATTGCATACTATATGTAAAAACCAATTTAATAGTTCATAGGAGGATCAGACAACAGTCACAAATGAAGAACAAAAAATATAAAATAATACGTAAACTGCGATTATACTATCGCTCTCGTTAAGTACTGCGACCATAGTCGCAGTCCTTGATCACATACTATAGGTAAAAACCAATTTAATAGTTCATAGGAGGATCAGACTACAGTCACAAATAAAGAACAAAAAATATAATATAATACGTAAACTGCGATTATACTATCGCTCTCGTTAAGTAATGCGACCATAGTCGCAGTCCTTGATCGCATTATACATTACATGCGAAAAAAAGTAAACTGCAACTATATTAAAAAATCATTAAATTTCAAATCAGATAAAAAAAATTAAAGAAGCAACCAATTTAATAGTTCATAGGAGGATCATACTACAGTCGCAATGAAGAACAAAAAATATAAAATAATACGTAAACTGCGATTATACTATCGCTCTCGTTAAGTACTGCGACCATAGTCGCAGTCCTTGATCGCATTATACATTACATGCGAAAAAAAGTAAACTGCGACTATATTAAAAAATCATTAAATTTTAACTTAGCAAAAAAATCATCCAGAAAAATGCAGTCGTGGGTACTGCGACCATAGTCGCAGTCCATGATTGCATACTATATGTAAAACCAATTTAATAGTTCATAGGAGGATCAGACAACAGTCACAAATGAAGAACAAAAAATATAAAATAATACGTAAACTGCGATTATACTATCGCTCTCGTTAAGTACTGCGACCATAGTCGCAGTCCTTGATCGCATACTATAGGTAAAAACCAATTTAATAGTTCATAGGAGGATCAGACTACAGTCACAAATGAAGAACAAAAAATATAATATAATACGTAAACTGCGATTATACTATCGCTCTCGTTAAGTACTGCGACCATAGTCGCAGTCCTTGATCGCATTATACATTACATGCAAAAAAAGTAAACTGCGACTATATTAAAAAATCATTAAATTTCAAATCAGATAAAAAAATTAAAGAAGCATTCAAATTAGTTTCGTGATTTAATAAAAAGATGTTGGCAGTTTGGCCGCAGTTATAAAGATAATTGTCACAAAATTGAATAACGTCAGAAAATATACAAATATAATAAACTATACATACCGAAAGAGTAGCTTTTCATAAGGGGTATTTAGTAATTTAACTTCTTGCTATAAGCGGGCCGCAAGTTAGTGGGGTGACAAAATTGAGCCACGTCACCGCAGGCTGAGAGAGTACTCTCAGCCGCAGGCTGATATACATTTCTCTCTCTCTCTCTCTCTCTCTATATATTATATATATATCTATATATATATATATATATATATATATATATATTATATATATATATATATATATAGAGAGAGAGAGAGAGAGAGAGAGTAATGATCCGATGAAAAAGTTAGCTTACGTGAGAAGATGAGAAAGGAGCATTGGAACCGTCAGATTAGTTTCTGGGTGGCTGGGATTAAATTTGAAGGAAATAAAACTAAAACCCAAAAACTAAATTAATCAACCCAAAACTAACTTAATCAACCCAAAAACTTATCTAACCACCCAAAAGATAATTCTATGGCTCAGACTCCATTCTCATCCTCTCACCTAAGCTAGCTTTCTCACCGGATCACCCACCCACACACACACACACACACACACACACACACACACACACATATATATATATATATATATATATATATATATATATATATCGCTTTGCTGATAATTATCTATCTTTTATGCTTGATATAGTTTGTATGTTTACACTTGTTTGAAATAATAATGCTATTAAAGCACCTTAACTCTTATTCAAGAGGAATCACAAAGAGAAGTTCTAGAGTTATTTACCGGGAATTTGGCTTCACTTCTTTGTCACTATTTGTGTAATAGTTTTTAGAAGTTAAAATTTAAATTCCGCATTTGATTAGCACTTCACCTATTCACCCCCTCTAGGTAATTTTAATTGGTATTAAAACTAGTGCTTTTGATATTTGGTTTAACCACCATAGAGAGATCTTATTTTTGCTAATCACTATTTTTTCTACCCACACATGGACAATAGATCTATTGATTGTCCACCCAAGTCTGATGGTCTCAACTTTCCTATTTGGAAAGTGAAGATGTCTCTCTTCCTTAGATCACAAGGAAGTAGAGTGACCAAAGCAATTATAAAAGAATTTGTTGAACCCGCATTTGGTGATAATGACACTTGGTCCGATAGCACCATCAAAGAATATGAAGCTAATGCAAAGTAATCATATACTTTGATGCAAGCACTCAATGATGATGATCTATCTCAGGTCATTAATTGCACATCGGCCTATGATATATGACAATGTTTGATCACCACACATGAAGGCAGTTCACAGTGATAAAAACAAAAATTGATTTGCTTAATTCACAATATGATAGATTTTATATGCTTGATTGTGAATCATTGATGAAATACTTACCTGGTTTACCACTATTACTAATAGATTTGTTTCTTTAGGTAAACCAATTTCCAATGATCAAAAGGTGTGAAAGATTCTTAGAGCACTTCTCAAATCTTAGACGGTAAAAACTATCACCTTTAAAGAGCTCAACGACAAAGAGGAAATGGACTTTACCACTTTCGTGAGGAACTTGAAGACCCATGAAATAGAGATGAAGGCAAGAAAAGATCACGAGCCACATAAGAAGATTAGTGTTGCATTCAAGGTCTCTCCAAGAGAACACAAGAAGAAATGTGTTGTCACTCCTACCGCCTTCGAAGATGAACAATAAGAAGATGAAACTCACTCTCCAGTGAAGAACCTGAGAAGAATGTACAACAAGAGTGAAAGGAGAAGTGTGTTGTCATGTGGATCACCAAACAATAAAAGATGTTGTGAAAATCCCAAGCAATCTACCATAAGAAGCAGTATATCTATATCACCAAAAGGAGGAAGAACACACAAACACAAATCAAGAAACACAAGATTTGAGAGAAAATGCAGAGAGAATCTTATTAACCTGAGAAGCATGACAAGAGTTTATAATGGATCCTCTTTAAACTCTCGATACAAAGTGAAAATCTCTCTTGAGCTTTGTTTATAAAACTCTCAAACCTAGGGATTTTATAGACCTCTAGAATAAATCTAAACCTTCAATTTCTTCAGCAAAAACCATCCTAACCACCCAATCAACCGCCTCTGGAAGAAGAGATTCGAAAACCTCTTCAGAATCCCAATCAGAAAACAACTTAGATACTGAAAAACCCGCAGCCATGTACAGGCCTTGACGGGATGTTGACAGACTGAGATTGGTTGACTCTCTATTAGGTCTGCAGTTGATCAACTGTCAATAATTGGGTGATGTCGACTATCGACAGGCCTTGCTGGCTGTCGATAGACTGACAAATTCTCAGTCTCTGTTGGCTCTGCGGTCGATCGCCGGTCGACCGCACTGACTCGCTGTCGACAACCATGGTATCACAGGCCTGAGCATGTGCATGTCTGTGCACTTTTCTGGCTGCTGAATCTTCTGAAATTTCCGCCACCTTGTTGTCTAGTCTTCTCCAATGAATGTGAGGCACCCAAAACACCAACAATCTCCACATTGACTTTTGGTTTATAGATACTTAAAATAATATAGATCAACTTCAACGGAATAGATCTTATATTCGAATGTCGGAGGGTTGAATTTGAGTGAAAAAGATCCAGGCTCAAATCCTTTTGGAAGGACACAAGTCTATCTTTATGTGTGTGTGTGCGCGCGCGCACGATTGAGGATAAGTTCGAGAAGTATACGAGAAGTGTCCAAGGAAGTGTCGGTGTCCAACACTGGTGTCCGCATGTCCAATACGGGTATCTACGTGTCCAACACTGATACGACTTCATAATAAAAATACCCACGCTGCATAGAATCACACGAATAAGTTAAATCCCACAAAATGTCTCAATCCAACTGAAGACTTCCAGTTGGACAACACCACCCCTGGACTTGTGGGGACCCTTCAACACGTGATCAATGGAAACATGTACATAACAGATTTTCTGATATACTATTTGCTATTTCAATGAAGATACAATGAAACATTTCCAATATTTAAGCTAATGTAACATTGAGAATCTCCTGAATGCATAACTTGCATTTCACTGCAAAACCAGAGATAGACATAAAAAATCTCTTGCACAATTTTCTGATACCATTGTCATTCAAATGAACAATGTTATCCCTTAGATGGAGGTGCAGATGTCACATTGCTATAGAGAGAGAGCTCCAGAAAAATAAGATTTAACTGTTAATACTAGAAATAACAATTGAATCTTCCAATAGACATGAAGGTGACAATGAAGAGGAGAAATAAGCAGATTTATCCACAGTTCAAATAGATATAAAAGAAGAGTTGTGAATGAAACGAAAAATAAATAGAGAGAAAGAGGACATATAGTATCAAGAAACAAACATGATTAAAAAAGAGTAATATCTGGAATCCTACACCAAATATATAACAGAAATGCTCGATAACTTTGAACCATCTCCTCCCCTGACTGCAGTTAACTTGGATTTGTACTAACGTTTTTGCTGCATGAAAAGAGAGTTAAAAAGTTGTCAATGACAAATTCATGATACTAGAATGAGAAATCACATAATATTGAAATGTATTGGGCAGCACCAATAAAAACCAACCTTCCTAACAATGATACACACAAGGTTTAGAGTATAAAACTTTAGAAAACAAATAAAAATTATGAAACTTATTGAAAACAACAAATCAAAATATTATCCAGATAGAGAATATAAACACTTGATAAAAATATAAATAAATTACATAAAATACTTAAATTTAATATGAAAATTTGTAGAAATTGATGGGTAGTTTTCCTTTTTTTATATAAATTAAGGTACAAGTATTTTCAACAAACCTGCAATTTGTAGAATTTTGCTAATATTGATGGAAGTTAGACTATGAGGCCGTTAAGAGAAACCACTTTAGTCAGAAAACTATACTATACATCTTTTATTCATTTAAAACATTTCCATCCAAATATAAAATTTCATCAAAACCAAATCTAATCTTCACAAATTACTAAAAAAACATGTAAAATAACTTCCAATCATCTTCATTATTTTTGGTAATTTTAATTAGATTTATTAATATTTTAAGCCATTGATATCAACAACCCGATACTTCTGATTTAGAACTATTAAAATGGCTGAAACCAGTAACAATACCGAGATATCGGACCTTGATTGAAACAATCTCTGGGAATGAACAACATACCCATGTACCATTCTGCATAGATAGCAAAATTAACTTCAAAATCAAACTGAGAGATGTCAGTTATATTTGCTTCTTTTACTCATACCTTTTCTCCAATACCATTACTCCAGTAAAATCATTTGACCTGTCTGTTATCAATAACTTTCCTTGTTTCAAAATCTTTATGAAATCATGTGGATGACATTAGCTAACATAAAAATCAGGAAAAAAAAAATACAGCATTAAGCACATAAAACCTTAAGAATCTCCTACATGCATACCTTAATTTTTATTTTATTTTTTTTTTCCTGAGGAGGGTTAGGGGGTCCTATAATTTACTAAAGAAGGGCAGTTATGATGGTGGCCAAGTCAGACTTTAAGTACCCTGAAGAGTCATGGTTTGAGCTATTTAGAGTAATGGGGAAGAGTCCTGTACTTCATAGGCCTAGTCTCATAAGGCATGCATGTAGAATAAAGAAGAAAGGAAAGCAAAAACTCTTGCGTAGTTACTAGTAAATCATGTGCATTTTGATCGCATGCTATTAATTAATATCCTCTGTTTGCAATAAAAATGACACATACCTAATAGACAAATCCATGATTTCTGGGTGTGATGAAGGAAGTCATATGTTTCCTGCGAACTGCTCTACTGAGGGCACTGCCTGTTCCTTGAGCAAAATTTTAGATTTGCATATATTAGATAAATGAAAACAACATTGAGAGAATGATTTAAAATAGTTAATCTGGTCAGCAAAAGCATTACAATACCTTGAGATGAAGAACCAGAAAAGACAATCCTAAGAAACATGTTTGTAAATCATGACCCATTGGGGAATTTCGTCGAGCAGGTTACAGGCATGAGCATCCGGATGCACAGTAGAAAGCGGTGCTTTCCTTGAACTGACGATGAAGATATCGGCATGTATCATGAATAACAAGTGATCCCTGTTCTCGCTCACTTTATTTTTACTCTTGACTCTTTTCATTTTCCGACCTCACAGTTTTTTTCCCCATTTTTTTCTTTGTTTTTTCTGTGTTATCTTTTCCTTCTATTCTTTGATGATCCTCTGTCCCCAAAACTGGAAACCTGGGGAAAAGTCGCTACGGGTGAGGAGTCCAAGTCCACATGTTGAGCTCGAAGTTATCCACGTGCAGAACAGCTGCACTTGCTGTAAAATACAATTTAAATAAAATTTATAAAAATTTTGGTTTATATTTTTATGTTTTGCATATATTGTCTTGTTTTAGGGGAGAGAAATTTAAAGCTTTATTAAATATCTTGTTGTTTATTTGCTATGCATGTGTTAAGGGAGAGATTTTCACTAATTCATGCATATATAACTTTATAAGTTTTGTCATCATAAAAAAGGAGAAATTGTTGACCTAAAGGCCCACACTCTAGTTTTGATGATGATTAACCCGTATAGTTATAGTACTAATGATCTTGTGTTATTTAAATTTCAGATATTAATCAAGATCTTAGTTGGTATTTAACTTCAACAAAAATTCAAAGTCAAATTTTAAAAAACTAATATGTGTTGATTCAATAGTTCAAGCATAAAGATCACATCAAGTACTCAAGAAGGAGTCTACCTTTATGAAATCGGGTTTTTTATCGAGTGAAGATGAAGAAGATCATATCAAGAAGAAGACTCTAGTTTGTAAGGATGTTTAGATTTGTGTAAAGTATAGATTAGTTTTAATTGCTCATGCTTATACACATCACATGCACCAAAAGTTTGATATTGGTTTTTTTCCCCCTTCCGATTTAACCTGTTTCGATTTAACTAGATCATGTTTTGGTTTTATGAGTGGATATTATCAAAAATAAGTTCATATTATTTTATATGTGTATTAGATTTTATCCACACACATTGGTGCTTCAAATGAGTTTTAGAAACGTGTTTTTGTGTTTATACAAGTTTGGAAAAACTTGTTTTTCAATTTAAAGTTTAGTTTTGAAAACCAAGTTATAGTTTATATTTTCAAAATTGTATTTAACATCTCAAAAAAGAAGTTCACATATTTGTAATATTTGTTGATTTTTTTATTACACATATTTGTCCTCATATGTATATATAAGAACTTATTTTTGTAAATTTTATAGAAATTTATTGGGATTTAAAAAGAATTTTAATATACAAAATTATCAGGTTTTGACCCAAGGCCTATCGACCGGGCGTGTCACAAGCAGACTGCTTGTCCTCATGCGGTCGACCAAGCGGTCGACGAACATGCACACAAGCAAGTGCTTGTACATGCGATTGATCAAGCAGTCAGACCGGGCAGTCAACCGATGGGCGAGAGCTAAAGAGCTCTCCTGGACAGTCATGCGGTCGACCGCCAATTGTGTAGAGCAGAATGCATTGCTCTGGACGGTCAACCACTCTGTTGCCAAAGCAGCAAATTGCCTATAACGGCTATATTTGGAATTTGGTTTTTGTTTTATTCCAAAACGGTTATATCTTACTTTATTTGAGTTTAGTCATTGTTTTAACAACTTGGTTTACTGTCTAATCATCTCTATCATATTCCTATAAATAGGGTCATTGTAGAGAGTTTCACATAAGATTTTTGATAGGATGTTGAAAGATTTTTACAAAAGAAAATTTGTGTTTAATTTTTAAAGAAAATCAAGAAATAAGTTTTTGGGAATTACAAGTTTTGAGTTCCTAATTTCTATATCTTCAAAGAAATTTTTTCAAGTGTTTTCTTAAAAGCTTCAATTTAAAAATCCTAGATTTCTCAAAACTTGAGGCATCAGCTCTGATACCAGTTGTAAAGTCACCTATAGGGGTGAGTAGGTGATATGCTAATCAAATATCATGTAAATCTTGTGTATAACTCATTTTATCACCATCCTATATGTATATGTCAAAAGAATAGTCAATAGAAATTATTTAGGGCATGATCACCCAACTAACCACCCACTAAGGATAGACATTTTCAAAAATAGCTAATTGAAAATATTTAAAGATAGTTTGAAAATATCAATTGTAAATCATGATAATTGATTCAAAAATAATTTTTTTAAAGAGAGTACATGTGTAAATGTAAGAATCATCAAACTAAGATATATACATATAACTAAATAAGAATTGAGTGCACAAATGATATGAATGTAGTTTGACACAAATTAAGAGTGTATCCCAAAAGTTATTCAAGTATATCACAAGTTCTAACAATTTATGTTAGAACATATAATCAAAACATGTAAACCATGTATGCTAAAAATTATCCAATTAAAGCATATATAAACATAAGATGGAGAAATGGAGAAACCCTAACCATAACCGCTAGGGGAAAGCCATCCCTTGGATTGGGCGAACTGGATGTCCATCCATCCATCCTGCGTACTTCCTCTGCTGACGGCACCCTGTTACGGTTTCTAATGCGTCGTAACAGGTCCTTCATGGCTACTAATGCAACGTACAGGCCAAACTCCCCAGAAGAGAAAGCCTGACCACCGCTTCCTCATCCTCCTTCTTCTCCTTTTCGCTCCTCCATGATAAAGAGAAAAGAGAAAATCATCGTGGCCCATCAAGGAAAGAAGAAGTTAGAGTTTTAAAGCAAGGGTTTTTGAAGGAGACAGTGAGGATGATTTCCTCCTACGGATCTCTCTATTTATAGATGGACGGAAAACCACATCGCTTTCAATACAAACTACCAATCCTTGATAAGTCGGCCGACATCCAGAGATTTTCGATCAGCAAAAAAGACAGAAGATTAATCCAGTCATAATGATGCCAAGATTCTAAGAGATGCATGATGTAAGTTTTGAGGGATCTAGTCAATCAATGCGCCAACTGGCGGCCAGCTATGCAATCTCCAATTAACTCTAGAAGATCCACAATGATCTGACATACGATCCTCTTCCTGCAAGTGCCAAATTGAGTTAAAGAGCCCTTCCAACTAACTTCGCTCCCCGACTTTCCTTCCGCAGGCTTCGACAAATGGGAAAGCGGGGAGCATCTGTAGTGATCAAAATTTGACACCTGTCAGGATGATGACACGTTTCCAAGCTAGAGAGGGGTTCCCCCGAAGATACCCACAATTCTCAGAGTTCATTCCGAGACTTCGACCATGCTTAAGTCTGACAACAGTCCTCAACTGCTCCGAAGCAATATTGTTTCTCCATAGCTACCTGCGTCCTGATAACACACTCCCTCTCCGAGGACATTTCTCGCCCCAATCTCAGAGTCATACAGACACTCGGAACTGCTTTCTGCCATTTCAATACTTTTACCACTCCGAAGCCTTCCACAATCCAAAGTCTCTGACTCCGAATCAAAAGCTTCCAACAGCAGTTCACCAAAATCTCCACCTTCCGTTACGCAGGTTTATTCTCTCCCACGTTGAAAATGTGTAACACCTCTTGTAGGAAGAGAGAAGTAGTCGATGAAGACAAGGTAGCCAAGACGAAGAAGAAAATGACCGACAGCAGCAGATACCAGTCGGCCCGACCGGTTGACCGTGTGCACCAACATGCATAGGCAATAGCGGTCGACCACCCAGTCGACTGCAGAAGAAGAACGGTCGACCGCCCGGTCGACCGACTGACATGGCTTTGCTCTTGAGTTGGAGCGGTCGACCGGACTTGGGTCGGTCGACCGGCCGGTCGATCGACAGACGGATCCTTTAAGATTTCAGATTTCTGCTCTGAATTAGAAACGAGCCAATTGATGTTTTCAATTCTTCTAGATCTCCTTGGCTATAAATAAAGGGGCAGAGTCCTCTTCATATGTATGCATGATATTTGTATTGATTATTGAATCAATAAAGAACTCTCTCTTCCTTTCCCGAGGACGTAGGCAAATTTACCGAACCTCGTTAAATCTTGTGCTTTGTGTTCTTCCTCTTGTTTACTTGTTCTTGCTGTTGGGAGGTACTTCTCTACTGCATCTGTGGCTAAGGGTTCCTTAAGAGATTGTTGATCTGCGCACAACAATTGGTATCAGAGCATTCCAGGTTCATCGTGAGATCATCTGGTGATTCCAAGGGCATCAGTTGCTGTTTGGCAGAGATCGTGTGTCGATCTCGGATCAGCGTTGGGACTGTTTGTAGGATCGTGTGTCGATCTCAAACAGCGTATAGATTATTCGAGGAATCAATTCGAAGGAGTAGATAATTTTGAAAACTCTACTAGGATTTCGCGTGGAGGTAAAGATCCTATCTTTATCAAATTTGTTTTATCTAACTCCGTTTTGTTTCCGCATTACTTTAAGGATCTAGTCAAGAAGATGGCTGGATAAGGTACATTAATGGAGAAATTCATGAATTCACATCCGCTGAGGATTGACGTGGTGAAATTCAATGACACGAACAAATTTGGAATGTGGAGATGTAAGGTGATGGATGCACTGACGGCATCAAATCTCGAAGACACTCTACGTTTGGAGAAGAAGCGAAACTCAACTACTGAAGAAAATTGGGGTAAGATGAACCGAATAGCTTGTGGCTTAATCAGGTCTTGTTTGACACAAGACATCAAGTACCATGTGTTGCACGAAACATCTGCGAGGCAATTGTGGGAGATCCTAGAGAAAAAGTATCTGACTAAAAGCATTGAATCCAGACTGCAGCTGAAGAGTAAGCTTTATGATTTTCAGATGAAGAGAGGATGCTCCGTCAATGAACACTTGAATCGCGACACAGAACTATTTACAGATTTAGTTAATGTGGATGTGGAGATCGATAAAGCGGTAATTCTCTTGAACTCCCTTCTTGTAGAGGAGTATGAGACTTTTACTCTAACATTGATTAATGGTAGAAAATCCCTTAACTATAATGAAGTATCGGCTGCTCTTGTTAACTATGATAGGAGGTGGCAAGATAGACTGTCTTCTCAGGCGAGCACATCAGCAGAGGCATTGGCGGTAAGAGGCAGAGGTTCATACAGGAAAGGCAAAGGTGAACGTGAGAGATCGAAGTCCAGGCCAGATTTTAGAGATCTGAAGAAGAACCAGTGTGCCTTCTGCAAAGAATTTGGGCATTGAAAAGTTGATTGTCCAAAGGTCAAAGGGATGAAGAAGGATTCAAAGACTGAGGCAAACCTTGCACGAGTGGTCAGTACTCAAGCCAGTCCTCACTGGCAGTTGGATCAGACTCGGACTCATCAGTATTCTCTTTCTCTGTCACTACTCTTATCATTGGCTACTCAGGAGATACTGAGCGGATATTGGATACTGGTGCTACATACCATGTGTGCCCGAATAGGGATTGATTTTCTAGCTTCGAGAAGCTAGATGGATGTTCAGTTGTTATGGGTGACGATCATCCATGTACCATGGAAGGTGTAGGAACAATGCATATCAAGATGTTCGATGGGATGATACGAGAACTGAAGGAAGTGAGGTATGCACCTCAACTTAAGAGAAATCTTATCTTTGTTGGAGCTTTAGAGACATTGGGTCTTGTGGTATCAATAAAGGATGGAGTCCTCAAGATGACCAAAAGCTCAATGGTGGTTTTGAAGGCCGTCCGTCAGAACAATCTTTACTACTTGAAGGGTAGTACTGTTACAGGGTAAGTGGCGACTTCTACTGATTCAGATGATGACTCAACCAGACTATGACATATGAGGCTGGGACACACAGGTGAAAAGTCTTTGCAAGCTCTTGCAAGACAAGGATTATTGAAAGGTGCCGGAACCTACAAGTTAGAATTTTGTGAGCATTGCGTCATCGGAAAGAAGACCAAGGTGAAATTCGGCACAACAACTCATTGCACCAAGGGATTCTGGATTATGTTCACACTGACGTTTGGGGACCTACCAAGACTGCATCAATTAGAGGTAACCACTACTCTGTGACTTTCATTGGTGATTATTCTAGGCGATGTTGGGTATATTGTTGGCCCAATGGCCTTCCACTCTAGTTTTGATGATGATCAACACTCATGTAGTTATGTTTACTAATATTCTTGTGTTTCTAAGTTTCAGATCATTAACAGGATATTAGGTTGGTGATTAGCTTCAACAAGATGATTAGAAGCTATTCATGATAATTCCGGTGCCAAAGCTTAAAGATCATACCTTTGCACTTGGAGAATCACGGAGTTTGGACCGAGTCTACTTGAAGATGAAGATCGACAAGAAGACTTAGGTATCTAGTTTAGAGTTTGTGTTTTAGATCCATATTTGTAAAGCTTAGTTTAGTTGATATGCTCAAGTGAACACAAAACACACACGTTTTATGATTTGATATTTGGTTTTTATGAATAGTTGATCAAAACAAGTTTACATATGTTATATGTATAGTAGATGTTTTCTATTTATACATACATGCTTTAACTTGGTAAACAAACTTATTTTGATATCCCTATTCATGTTTTGAAAAAATCAAGTTTGACAAAATACAAGGTTTTGTTTTTGATAAAATTTGCAAGACTCAAAAATGAATTGATATGTTGATATATTGTCTTGAAATTTTTATCACATGTTTATGTTTCAACATAAAATGATAAAACAAGTTTTATGGAATTTTCAGAAATGATAAAAGGTTTTTAGAAAATATTTTTCCAAATTTTTCTGACCTGGTTTTGTGCTGACAGGCTGGTCGGCCGACCGGGACGGTCGACCGCACCAAGGGCCGGTCGACCGATCCGGTCGACCGACGTGCACAGACGTGCACGTCTGTTAGGCACAGTGGACGGTCGACCGAGCCGGTCGACCGGGTATGAGAGCTCTGCTCTCGGTTTATTTCGGTCGACCGGGCCGGTCGACCGCCTTTGCCCAACGGTCACATTTTTGACCGTTGGCGGTCGACCGGACCGGTCGACCGGTGGCCTGTCAGGCTGCCACATCAGCCTAACGGCTAGTTTTTCCTAGGGCTATATATACCCCATTTCTCCATTGTTTTGGAAAAGATTTTTAGAGCTAAAAATTTCAGACTTTCTCTAGTGTTTAAAAGAGTTTTTAAAAGGGTTTTTAAGCCAAAAAGATTTCATCTTATTTGTTTTTGGGTTTTTGGAAAATCAAAGAAAAATAGGTTTTTGGGATTTTTGCTTAGATCTTCAATTCTATCATATTGCAAGTATTTTCCCAAAGATTTTTCTTTGTTGCTTGTTTCCAAAAACACTTGTTTTCCACACTTGAGCTATCTTCTATCCTAAACTATTAGGATCTTGTTTTTGTGGAAAAAGATAAGAGAAAAGAAAGAGAAGTGTTTGAGGTTGTTTGTTGTATACCTCATTGTTGTAAACCCTCCTTCATTTGTTGTATCCCTCTTCGGTAGAGGTGATCGGAGTGGTATTGGTTGTGAGCCTCTTTGGTAGAGGTGTGTGGATTGGTTGTTGTATTGGCTACGGGCCTAACCCCTCGGTTGTGAGGAGGTTGTTGTTTGAGAGAGGAGTTTGGTACTCCTAGTATTGTAAGAAATCCTCTTTGGTAGAGGTTCCCTCGGTGGGAGTTGAGATAGTGGAAATCCTACACGGTGGTGTAGGCGGGGATGTAGAGCAAGGTGCTCGAACCTCGAAACAAATCTTGGTGTTTGCGTTTTGATCCATTGTCTCTCTAACTCTCTCTCTTTACATTTGTGCAAAGCATCATTTCATACAAGCATCATACTTTCATAGCATTCATATTATATACATTGCTTGTGTTGCCTTGCATCTTTCATATTGTAATTTATCCTTGATTGCTTGGCTTGATTGTGTGTGCACATTGCTTAGATTGCTTGTGTGTGTGTGCCTAACTTATACTCATCCAACAAGAGCTTCACATAGCACCTCAACCCATTTCAAGGGGAATCAAGGGGAGTTAGTCCAGAGCCTCGCAAGGGGAATTCGGCTACACTTGTTGTATTGTATTAGTTTGTGCATAATTTGCATTAGCTTCCGCATTTAGCGCACTTAGTTTGCATTTAGTTTATTAGATTAGCACTTACACCTATTCACCCCCCCTCTAGGTGTTTTTCAATTGGTATCAGAGCTAGTGCTCCTGATACTTGGCTTAACATCCTAGGAGTGATCCATTTGCTTACTAATCTCATTTGCATTTGTTTGTTTGCACATAGTTTAACATGGACTTCATGACCCCACCTAGCTATGATCCTTCCAACATTGATGTTTGGAAGTATAGGATGTCCATGTACCTAAAGACCCTAGGTTTGCATGTCTTCCTTGCCGCCACCAAGAGATGTTATCTTGGTGATGGTAATCATATAGGGGCCAATGCACAAGCCCTAGAGGCCATTAGAAGCACTCTTCCTAAAGATTATCTCTTATGTGTTTCTAACTTTGATTCCGCCTTTGCAGTGTGGAACAAATTGACAACCACCACCACCTCGGAGCTTCAAGTTCAAATTCAAGAAGAGGAATCTAGTGGAGAATCCGATCCACAATGCTTCATGGTCCAAGGGAATGACTCCCTTGAGGTACATTCGGAATCCCACCTAGATAGTAATGATTGTGCTAGTTCTTCAAATGATTATGTTGATTCCCATGCCTTAAATGAAGAACTATCTATTGTGTGTGAAAATTGATAGAAAAATATAAAATTTTGAAAAAGAAAAGTCTAGGCCTTGAAAAGAAAATAAGAGTTTGCATGCTAGACTTACCAATGTTTTGCAAGAGAAGGTTGAGGTCTATAATGAAAGGGATTCATTAAAATCTCAACTTGATCTTGCACTTAAAGAAAATAACTTTTTGAAAAATAAAAATGATTGCCATGTTCTTTTGAAGAAAAATGAAAACTTGTCTTCAAAAGTTGATTTTGTTTTAAAAGAAAATGATTCTTTGAAAATTAAGATTGCTTCAATTTCTAAAGATTTGGATGCATGTTTAAAGAAAAATATTGTTTTGCAAAATAAAATGGATGCACATATTTGCCATGCTAGTGTAGCTTCTTCATCTAGTCTACCTAATGCATGTACCTCTTCTTCTAAGATTAATAATGATATATCCATGCTTAAGAAGAAGGTAGATTGTTTGGGCTCCACTATGAGCCAATGTGCTAAGAACCACTCACGGTTGGAAACCTTGGTTCGAAAGAAACAAGTTCCATGTTTTATGCATGCACACCCATCACGGCATACACATGCTTCACACAGACACCATCAACACAAGTATGCTCATGTGTACACTTGTACACATTGTGGCCGAAAAGGCCATCTTGCTAAATTTTGCTATGATCGTTTACATGTTGAAAATTTAGCCAAGAAGTTTGTTTGGGTTAGAGAAGGTACTAACCCCCATGGACCCAATAAGAGATGGGTACCAAAGACCACCCCTCCTTTGTTTAATGTAGGTGTGGGCTCTCACATGACGTGAGAGTGATAGCACCTTAGAGTAGATGCGTTCCGGACTTAAAGAAAATCAATTTGATGCATCACTTTCAAGGGAAGAGATGGTGGAGAGGACCACCAAGTTTTGGAGACAAGGAGAGTTGCCTTGAGGTTTTGGTAACGATTCCTAAACTCCCATGCTTTCATATTCATTTGTTTATAGCATGTTTTTGATGTCTATGGACTAGTATGTTCATTCCATGTTTATTAGATCCTTGACATACATGTATAGTATTTGAGACACATATGCTTATATGAACCCATATTTAGTGTTCTCACTTTTGTTTAAGCTATAATGTACATCATGAATCTAATACATGTGAATTTACATAGTAATCATGTTTTAGTTTTATCATGATGACTTTTATATTTGTTTTGATGCTTCATGTTTTGAATATATGTTTAGATGTTTGTTTTCATTAAGACTAGTTATATACTTGTACATAGAGTGGGCTACAAATAAATCTATATATGTTGAGCTTGATTGCTTATTTGAACCCATTAGATGTGCTAGTATAGTCTAGTTTTGATGATTCATACATATTAAACTTGTATTCTCATTTTTGAATTTGCGTTATGATTGTATATTTCACTTCATGTATATGTTTGTATTGCCAAACTTTAAGATATACATGTATACCCCTTGAGTCATTTGCCTTTCATGCAAATATCTATTATGGACTCAAAGTGTGTTTAAGGGATATGTATGTATACTTCTTGTGTTGACAAATCATACATATACCTTGAAATGAAATTGCTTTGATGAAAATTTAGCCTTACATGTTTTCATGTTTATGTGTCAATATTTAACTTCATGTATATGTCCATCTTATCCAAACTATTGACTATACATGAGTATCCTTTTTGAGCCACGTGCCTTAATGCATATATCTTGTGGACTCTTTATGTTTTGGATATGTATGTATACGTTAGTTTGTATTAGACATACATATGCCTTGAAGATTAGATAGTTTTGATGATTTCGTGTTTTAAAGAATAATTGAGCTTATTGCCTAATTTTCATATTTATGATCTTCACATATTATTTGTACACTCATATCTATTGCTCATGTTTTGTTTCTCATGAGGTATGCTTTATTGGTTAGAGTGATGATTATCATGTGAATTTCATTTTTGTTTTATTCCTTACTTGAAGGATTTCGTGCTAGTTAACAAGTTTTCCATTTAACTAGTTGCGGTGTTCTTCATTTTGGTAGTGATTTTCAAACAAAACTACATTTTCAAATCTATCTTTGAAAACCCCTACCTTCTAAGGGCGGTAGGATGGGAGATCATGTTCATGTATGCCCTAAATTGAAAATCTTTAAAACTTGAATTATGATTGGGTGGTAGATAATATGATGTATACACTTGAACTTATTGTTATGTCAATTGGTATCATTGAACTCTTTCAATTGGTATCATTTTGATCTTCTTGTATACTCATATATGTTTTGTATGTATGTATGCTTTAAATTCTAAGTATATCAATTTCTATTGGTATCTATCTTTCATACATATATATGTTTGTGTTTATGCTAGTGCTTGAGTTTCAATTTTGTTTAAATTGATTACTTTTAAATTGTTATCAAGACTATGCATGACTTTAGTTTGTATTTCATAAAGGGGGAGAAAATATGATTTTGTATTTCAATTGGTATTTGTACTCCCACACTTTATGATTAAAGTTGTTTATATGTTTTAAATGAACAATTCTTACAATTGGTATCAATGTCTCTATGTAAAATCTTTTCAATTGGTTAAACATAACAAATTTTGAATACATTTAGTATCAAGATTCATGTTTTAGGAAGTTAAGATTTATGTTTAATTACAATTGGTATTTTCAAAATTTTGTTTAAAGAAAATATTCAAAGTTTTGATTTGTATTTCCTATATGCAAGGAGAGCTTAACATCTCTCTTACATATAGATTCATGTTGAGTATATTATAAATTGAGGAGCTTGACAACTCTTCTTTATATGATATACGTGTGTAGGGGAGCTTCACATCTCCTCTTATGCATTACATAATATGTGTTATGTGAATTGGGGCTTGTCATCCCTTCTTCATGTAATGCATATGTGTAGGGAAGCTAACTTAGCGTCTTCCTCTTCATGAATGTATATAGCATATAACATATATTGATCCTTATTTATTGGTATCAAGATGCTTCATTGACATATTTTTAATTGATATCATGTTTGTAGTCACCCCTTATTGATTTTTTTTTTTGTTTTTAGACAAAAAGGGGGAGAACATTGTCTTTTATTGTTTTGTTTGACATAAAGGGGAAGAAAGATTTTTACCCCTCGTTTTATTTATGGTTTTGATTACCCCTTTGTTGATGATTGACAAAAGGGGGAGAAAGATTTATGAAGTTTTATATGCATGCTTATGTTTATGCATATATTATGTTTTAATCTCAAGAATATTAAGTTTAATTGATTTAAAGAGTTTGCTTTGTAATTGGTATCTAGAGCTTATTTTGTTTTGAATATTCCATTTGATATCTAGAACCATTTATTGTTTATGCATATGCATGTTTCATGTTTAATATTCATTGCATATATTTATTGTTTATCCCTATGCATGAGTTAAGGGGGAGCTTCTTTGAAGCTTAACTTTAATCCATGCATATATAACTCCATGAGTTTTGTCATCATCAAAAAGGGGGAGATTGTTGGCCCAATGGCCTTCCACTCTAGTTTTGATGATGATCAACACTCATGTAGTTATGTTTACTAATATTCTTGTGTTTCTAAGTTTCAGATCATTAACAGGATATTAGGTTGGTGATTAGCTTCAACAAGATGATTAGAAGCTATTCATGATGATTCCGGTGCCAAAGCTTAAAGATCATACCTTTGCACTTGGAGAATCACGGAGTTTGGACCGAGTCTACTTGAAGATGAAGATCGACAAGAAGACTTAGGTATCTAGTTTAGAGTTTGTGTTTTAGATCCATATTTGTAAAGCTTAGTTTAGTTGATATGCTCAAGTGAACACAAAACACACACGTTTTATGATTTGATATTTGGTTTTTATGAATAGTTGATCAAAACAAGTTTACATATGTTATATGTATAGTAGATGTTTTCTATTTATACATACATGCTTTAACTTGGTAAACAAACTTATTTTGATATCCCTATTCATGTTTTGGAAAAATCAAGTTTGACAAAATACAAGGTTTTGTTTTTGATAAAATTTGCAAGACTCAAAAATGAATTGATATGTTGATATATTGTCTTGAAATTTTTATCACATGTTTATGTTTCAACATAAAATGATAAAACAAGTTTTATGGAATTTTCAGAAATGATAAAAGGTTTTTAGAAAATATTTTTCCAAATTTTTCTGACCTGGTTTTGTGCTGACAGGCTGGTCGGCCGACCGGGACGGTCGACCGCACCAAGGGCCGGTCGACCGATCCGGTCGACCGACGTGCACAGACGTGCACGTCTGTTAGGCACAGTGGACGGTCGACCGAGCCAGTCGACCGGGTATGAGAGCTCTGCTCTCGGTTTATTTCGGTCGACCGGGCCGGTCGACCGCCTTTGCCCAACGGTCACATTTTTGACCGTTGGCGGTCGACCGGACCGGTCGACCGGTGGCCTGTCAGGCTGCCACATCAGCCTAACGGCTAGTTTTTCCTAGGGGCTATATATACCCCATTTCTCCATTGTTTTGGAAAAGATTTTTAGAGCTAAAAATTCCAGACTTTCTCTAGTGTTTAAAAGAGTTTTTAAAAGGGTTTTTAAGCCAAAAAGATTTCATCTTATTTGTTTTTGGGTTTTTGGAAAATCAAAGAAAAATAGGTTTTTGGGATTTTTGCTTAGATCTTCAATTCTATCATATTGCAAGTATTTTCCCAAAGATTTTTCTTTGTTGCTTGTTTCCAAAAATACTTATTTTCTACACTTGAGCTATCTTCTATCCTAACTATTAGGATCTTGTTTTTGTGGAAAAAGATAAGAGAAAAGAAAGAGAAGTGTTTGAGGTTGTTTGTTGTATACCTCATTGTTGTAAACCCTCCTTCATTTGTTGTATCCCTCTTCGGTAGAGGTGATCGGAGTGGTATTGGTTGTGAGCCTCTTTGGTAGAGGTGTGTGGATTGGTTGTTGTATTGGCTACGGGCCTAACCCCTCGGTTGTGAGGAGGTTGTTGTTTGAGAGAGGAGTTTGGTACTCCTAGTATTGTAAGAAATCCTCTTTGGTAGAGGTTCCCTCGGTGGGAGTTGAGATAGTGGAAATCCTACACGGTGGTGTAGGCGGGGATGTAGAGCAAGGTGCTCGAACCTCGAAACAAATCTTGGTGTTTGCGTTTTGATCCATTGTCTCTCTAACTCTCTCTCTTTACATTTGTGCAAAGCATCATTTCATACAAGCATCATACTTTCATAGCATTCATATTATATACATTGCTTGTGTTGCCTTGCATCTTTCATATTGTAATTTATCCTTGATTGCTTGGCTTGATTGTGTGTGCACATTGCTTGGATTGCTTGTGTGTGTGTGCCTAACTTATACTCATCCAACAAGAGCTTCACATAGCACCTCAACCCATTTCAAGGGGAATCAAGGGGAGTTAGTCCAGAGCCTCGCAAGGGGAATTCGGCTACACTTGTTGTATTGTATTAGTTTGTGCATAATTTGCATTAGCTTCCGCATTTAGCGCACTTAGTTTGCATTTAGTTTATTAGATTAGCACTTACACCTATTCACCCCCCCTCTAGGTGTTTTTCATATATACCTTGAAGCATAAAGGAAAATTCTTAGAATTCTTTGTGGAGTGGAAGAGGAATTTGGAGAGAAGTACAGGAAGGAAAATCAAGGTCCTCCGTTCAGATAATAAAGGAGAATATAGGTCTGATTCTTTCCTTAAGCTATGTCGTGATGAGGGCATAGAAAGTCACTTCACAATGAGAGAAAAACCGCAACAAAATGGGGTAGCAGAAAGGATGAACAGGGCCTTGTTAGAGAAGGTCCATTGTATGTTATCTAATGCCGGTTTATCGAAGAATTTTTGGGCTGAGGCTTTGGCATGTGCTTGCTGTCTTGTCAACAGGTTGCCTTCGCCTGCGATTGGAGGGAAAACTCCTCTAGAGGTTTGGTCTGAAAAAACTGGTCCTGATTATGATTTGCTAAGGGTATTTGATTGTCCAGCCTACTATCATGTTAAAGAAGATAAAGAAGGGATTGTTCATAGATTCAAGAAAGGAATAAAAGGATACAAAATCTGAGATCCTAAGGACATGAAATTTATTTTCAGCAGAGATGTCACATTTGATGAGGCTTCAATGTTGAAGTCTAAGATCTCTCGGCAGGTGGAGATTGTCAAGACCAAAGAAGTGTCATAGCAGGTGGAGAATGATGCTAATCCATCATCTTTAGAAAGTTCAGTATCTTTAAGGATCATGCCTAAGGTGACACAAGGTAATGATCAAGTAGCTGAGGTAGATGCTGATAATGATGAGGATCAAGTATAGATCATGGGTGATGTTCTTGAATCCAGTGCAGTTAGAAGACCAAGAAGAAACAAGCGTAAACCAGGTTAGCTCACTACAGATATGGTTGTCGCTTATGCTTTTCAGATCGTTGAAGAAGGAATCCCGTCCACATACAGAGAAGCTGAAATCAGTTCAGAGTCAAAGATGTGGAAAGATGTCATGGAAGAAGAGATGAATTCTCTATACAAAATGACACTTGGGACTCACAGAGTTGCCCAAAGGGAAGAAAGCAATTGGCTGTAAGTGGGTATACGCAAAGAAATAGGATCTCTCAAAGAAGATATGGTGCGCTACAAAGCCAGATTGGTAGCAAAAGGCCACGCACAAAGAGAAGAAATTAACTACAACGAGGTATTTTCTCCTGTTGTAAAGTATTCTTCAATTTGCATCTTATTGGCTCTGATAGCACAATACGAGTTGGACCTTGATCAACTCGATATAAAGACTGCCTTTCTCCATGGCGATCTAGATGAAGAGATCTATATGTCTTTGCCGACAGGGTTCAAACTGCAGGAAAAGAAAACATGGTGTGCAAGCTGAAGAAATCGCTGTATGGATTAAAACAATCTCCTAGACAATGGTATAAGCGTTTCGACAGCTTCATCAAAGGAAAGAGGTACACACGTAACCATTATGACCCATGTGTGTATTATAACAAGCTACCTATAGGAGAGTATATCTATCTACTATTCTATGTAAATGATATGCTTATTGCTTCAAAGTCTAGATCCGCAATTGATAAACTGAAAAAGGACTTATCTTCTGAGTTTGAGATGAAAGATCTTGGTGAAGCAAAAAAGGTGCTAGCCATGAAAATTGCACGAGACCGAAGGAGTAGCAAGGTGAGCTTGACACAAAGGGGTATTTGCATAAGGTACTTCAGAGGTTCAACATCGACAAGAATACGAAATATGTAAGTATACCACTGGCTCCTCATTTCAAGTTAATGCCACTATATCTCCAAAGACTGTTGAAGAACGTGAGTACATGACTCGCGAATCATATGCTAGCGCAGTTGGTAGTCTAATGTATGCAATAGTGTGTACATGACCAGATTTGTCATAAGCTGTCTCCATGATTAGTAGATACATGCATGATCCTGGACAGGTCATTGGGAGGCAGTGAAGTGGGTTCTACAGTATATTAAAGATACCATAGATGTTGAATTGGTATTCGAGAAGGATTCCACAGGGAAGCAGGAATGTATCGGATATGTTGACTCTAATTATGCAGGTGACTTCGACAAACGCCAACAGAGTATGTATTTACATTGTCTCAAGCACCGGTGAGTTGGCGCTCTATTCTACAATATACCATTGCATTGTCTACTATAGAGGCCGAGTACATGGCCATGATGGAGGCTATGAAGGCAGCAATTTGACTTTAAGGGTTGCTCGATGACTTGGGGATTGAATAGGATCTACTGAAGATCAATTGTGATAGTATGAGTGTTATTTATTTAGCAAAGAACCAGGTGTATCATGCACGGACGAAGCACATAAATGTCAGCTCCACTTTGTTCGGGAGATTCTTGATGATGGTGATATTGAGTTACTGAAGATTCACACAACGGAGAATCCCGCCGATATGCTTACCAAAGTGTTATCAGGAGTAAAATTTACACATTGTAAAGTATTGCTCCATATCCTTCCTGTTGCATGAGCTTGTTGAACCTCCTTTGGATGAACTACGGATGACTTGATCCCTTGGGTAGGGTATGTAGGTAGTCACACTGGTGCAGCCACTTTTTAGTCGATAGATCCTATGCTGAGTTCGCCTCAGATTTGAGAAATCTTCACCGAGGTGGAGAATTGTAGGAAGAGAGAGGTAGTCGATGAAGACAAGGTAGCCAAGATGAAGAAGAAAATGACCGACAGCAGCAGATACCGGTCGACCCGTGTGCATCAACATGCACAGGCAATAGCGATCGATCGCCCGGTCGACCGACTGACATGGCTTTGCTCCCGGGTTGGAGCGGTCGACCGGCACGGTCAACCGGGACTTGGGTTGGTCGACCGGCCGGTCGACCGACAGACGGATTCTTTCAGATTTCAGATTTCTGTTCTGAATTGGAAACAAATCCAATTGAGATTTTCAATTCTTCTGGTCTCCTTGGCTATAACTAAAGGGGCAGAGTCCTCTTCATATGTATGCATGATATTTGTATTGATTATTGAATCAATAAAGAACTCTCTCTTCCTTACCCCGAGAACGTAGGCAAATTTGTCGAACATCGTTAAATCTTGTGTTTTATATTCTTCCTTTTGTTTACTTGTTCCTGTTGTTGGGAGGTACTTCTCTACCGCATCTGTGGCTAAGGGTTCCTCAAGAGATTGTTGATCTGCGCACAACACCTCTACATAAGCACAGGTGGTTATACATGGCAACAAAGATTCCTACATGCGATTCTAACCAATCAGGGAGGCGATCACCGTCATTACGAAGAATCCAGTACATACAGATCGTGCAGTTACAACAATCCACCAATTCCGCCTCCATGTCAGGATCCATGTAAGGTATATTTGATCCTTCTTATCCAAGGACAAAAGGGGCTTTCCAAATCCTGAGACACATACTACACCACACTGACAGTTTTCCTCTGCCAGTCCACCACCACCAATACATCGGCAGTTTCCTCTGCCCGATCCCTCCTTTTCTCCTACAGATTCTCATACCTTAGAGTTTTAGGTCAACACAACACGGGTGCTTCTAATCTTAAAGATGTCTCTCTTCTTGTGTGCTCTAACAGGTATCACTGGAGAGCATCAAAATCGCTTGTGACGGGTTCTATCCACGACAAACCGGATTTTATCGATCACACTAAACTTGCAAATTTGGAAGGAAAAGTTGGATGATAAAACGGAGGGGTAAGCTTACCATTGTGTCAACACACGTTTTTCCAGCACTTCTTTGCACAAAACAAACACAAGAACAAAGAAGTGACAACTTCCTTCTTCTAAAAAGAGTAAACAAACACAATAAGCAATAAAGAAAGCTTCTTCCAATCTTCCTCCTCCTTTTTCTTTTCCCGAGTTCTTCTTTCTTCTTCCTTCGCTTCTGATAACCAAACTGAGAGGAGTTAAACCCTTATAAGGCAATCATACTCATTTTCCCTTAGGCCCTGTTTGGTTGCGCGTAAAGAAGCTGAAAAAGCCTGCAATGGTGGTGGCCGCCGGTTTTTTTAAAAATTATATTTGGATGTCAAAATGGTGTAGACGGAAAAAATCAGCGTAGGGCCCGCGAATAGTGGTTGTCGTACAAGCTGCAGCCTCTTACAGAGATCCTCTCTTCATAGCTCAAAATGGTGTGAAATTCTGACCAAATTACTGTTCATCACATTTTTTTTTTTTTTTTTTGAAAAATTACGGTTGTGGGCCCCGCAGCTCATTCATAACATTCCCCGCGTCAAACAATCAGGCCCTTAAACGGACATCCTCCAGGCACTTATATCAAACCTGATCAAGGAAAGGACGGCTGAGATCAACCACAAGATACCTGACTCTACTCTCTGCATAGTTCATAAATAAACATCTCATCTTATTTTTGCCACGCACAGATTGCTGAGGTTTGTGGTCTCTCATACATAACATATTTTTTCTCCTTTTTCTTTTTTGTTTAATCTCATTCTCAGTAACAATTCAGTTTGGGCAGATGAGGATATAAATTGTCCTGGATCATATCATAAACAATGATGATATCAATTTCTGTATCACCTTGGAGATCTGATGCCCATTCATCTTACTTTATTTTTCCTTGCAAACATGATTATTAATTTTTTGATTGGATGGAGGAAACTGAGAGAGAAGATGATTGTGTTTTTTGATTTCCTATTTGTTTGATGGCCGAGATGATGGCTTCAGCCTTGCATTAGGGCCCTTGTGCTTCATTTTCTGAAAATCGAAAATTTGAGCCTCCATCAAATTAATTTGGTTTCCATTTCTGTAAATCACACTGTAGCTACAGTGCAGTTTACAGATTTCAAAGATACAAACAGACCCTAGCTCTATGTGGATCTCTCTTCCTTTTTTTTTCTTCCATTGATTTCCTTTTCCCTTTTTCATATTATTGAGAAATTTTCTTTCGGCCCCTCCTTTATCTGTGTGTTTTAATTCTATTTTGTTTTTTTCTTCTTTTTTTTGTTAAATATTTTAGCTCAAGTTTCAAGTACTTTATCAACAAACTGAAACTGACAATTAATATAACAAAAAACAAAATTAAAATTTCATTTTTCTGTGTATAATTTTTTGAAAATTCTTTTTAGTTACTCTTAACATAAAGTAGCGCATAGTCTAGTGCTTTTATTGATAAAAAAAACATTTATTTTCTTAGTTCAATTTAAAGTTGATTTAATTATGCCAAACTTAATGCACAAAGTAAAATGATTAGTACATAAATGGCGGTGACATTTCTTGTTTGTTTCATGGTTAGCATTGTAATCTAGATTTTTTTTTCGACTTTTGTTTTTCTGTGAAAAAGTAATTTAAAAAGTCAATTTTTTTAATGGAAATAGTCTTTTGTTATTTTGCTATTAGAAACTGTTCTAATAGCAAAATAACAAAAGTTTAGTGAAAGAAGCTTTCTTGCAAAACCTCAAGTGAAACTTAATGCAATATCCTTCATTTACCTATTGAATTGAATCTTTTTTCACTTTTGGAAGCGAAATTGAAAGACATTCAGAAATCACGGTGGTACAGAGAGATGGCAATTTTAGATTTAAATTTATCGATCTATTTATTTAGTAAAAAGCAACATGAACAACACACGGCCTGTGTGGTTTACTGCAAATGGAAGGAAAAAAAATATAAATGTGAGAAATGAGGATGAAAAATGTAAAAGTGTATTGAAAAATTGAGATTTGTGGAAGTAAGTTTTACAATGTTTGATTGAAATGTGGAAGTGTAAGTGAAAAAAAATATTGTGTTTTTGGTGTTTAGTTAGTATTGTAGAAGTTTAAGCGAAAAAATTAACCATTAAATTGACCACAAAATAATATTAAATTAAATATTAATTTTGAAGTGGTTTTTTTGAACTATAATTGAACTGTAAATGAGATTTACATGACCACAAAATTAACTGTTTTGAGCTACAATTTATTACAAGTGAGATTTACATAATCACAAAATTAATAGTAATATTCTGCAAGTGAGAAAATGATAGTGTAAAAGAGAGGTGTAAAAAGAAAGAAAAAAAAAAAGAGGTTTTTCCATTTTTCATTTCCAGCTCAAAACGGACACCGAAATTTCTCATTCCCAATTTCCGATTTTCCGCCCCCAAACCAAACAAGCAAATTAACAAGAGAAGAAAGGAAGATGTTCGAATCTCTTCTACTGTCAAATTTCAATAGCCTTACACAAGGGGAGGAAAAGCTACCATGTTGACAGTAGCTTGAAAGCCTAAGGATTGATCAATAGGAATTGATTAGAGAGTCTGTTTAATGAAATATCTGAGAAATCTTTCTCAAAAAGACACATGATTTATTTATCACCAAATTGAGATAGGCCCTGCGCAGTCGACTGCCTCAAGAACAAGGATATCAAGATTCATGCTAATGGGTTTTAATTCGTTTTGGCAAAATCAGTCGGTGAGTGTGATTCAGTACATGGATTGTGACTTCAACCATGTCGCAAAAATTATTGGATTTGTTTTGAACCAAAATCTCTATTACCAGATATCTACTGTTTAAGAACATTTTCAGGGCTGAAGCCTAATGAAGCAGTTGTTTAGGGGTGATTCAGAAATATTGCCACATTTTTTTTTCGTGCTAATTCAGTTCTATTTTTGTGCCCGTGCTTGTTGAGGGATACTCTGGGTATTGAGAAATAACCCTAAGCCTAATGAGAGCATTGAGATCTCCGGATCTCTTCTGTAACATGTATCTTTCTCTTTCGAATTAGTGAAACGATCTGCTGATGCCTGAGGATTTAGAACTTTCTGTGAACCTCGTTAAAATTTGTGTGTTTGCATTGTTATTGACCTCAATTTCTACTCTAACCCTTACAACAATATCGTCAAAGCTTCTACTAGAAGAAGGCTCTGAAAATTCTAGAAAGTTATCGAATCACAATGTCAGACGAGGAATCAACGCAAAGCATCAACAATGCTTTTGAAATTGGAACTTGCTCGGCAGCAAATTGAGGGTTATATGTAAAATAATGTAAAATTTCAAGAATACACTGTTAGATCTAAATTTATTCCATACAAGATCTACACATATACTGTAAGCCTCTTTATCATGATCAAAGGGAAGGAGGATTTTAAGCATACCTGATTCCATCGCGAGGATGCCGAATATTGCACGATCTCGAAGGCGCCGGAGTTGAGGGAGAGGATTCTTCTCTCCAGCCACCAAGTTCTCTTCTTTATCCTTAGAGGAGATGAGAGGCCTCTAAGAGAGAGATGATTATTCTTGTTGGTGGAGAGGGAACCCTACTCATGATATATATAGCATCAAGAAACCCTAGTTCAACTCATCATAGATCTAGGCCCTTGATTTATAACACGAGTTCCACACGTGTGATGAGTCCCACATTCTAATTTAAATACACTCATGGCTAAGTGTAATTGAAAACGTGTCTAGACCCAAACCATTTAGGTTTGATCAATTCTTTATTGGGTCAAACAACATAGGTTAAGTGGGCGGGTGCAAATATCCAATTGACTTGATTAGGCCCAAAATAAATTAGACTTTAAAACTAATAAGTCTAACAATCTCCCACTTGGGCCAAGCAAGTCATACTGAATAGATATTATGCATAACTTTATGACGTCAAAAAAAACTTTAACCGCCGACAAACCACGTTTCAAAACAATCTGGTCCATTAAGAGTCCTGCTACCGAACATGGCGATCGTTACCTTCTGTATAATCGAGGTAGGACCTTCCACATCACAAGTTTCAGAACCCCTAACGACATAGATCAAATATGGACGTGTGGCATGGAAATGTCCTCTGATCAAATAAGGTACAATTCCAACTGGTTTCCACTTTATGACTCCAATGAGTCTAGCCTTATGACTCCAACGAGTCTCACTTTATGACTCCAACGAGTCTAACTGCTAATTCAACAAACTCAAATGCGTAAAAGTAAACTTTAAGAAAAGCAGTTATAAATTTATTTATCAGAATCAACAAATATTCATAAAGTGCACTTAGAAATAATGTCTGTTACATAAAATTATCCACTCCCACAAAATCAGGATATCATAATGACTAGTCATCCCCATATGAGCAATATGCTCTAAGAATACTTTAGGTGAAAGTCTTTTAATGAGTGGATCTGTAATGTTAAGAATAGTATCATCACTATCAACAGACAAAATATGATTCCGAACTTTATCATTGATGACAAGAAACTTGATGTCGATATGCTTCGATTTTACTGAACTCTTGTCACTATTGTAGTAGAGCTCTATAGCTCTTATTGTCACAGTGTAGCTGTAATGGCCTCTTGACTAAATCCACCATCTTTCTACAATAAGAAAAAAATGTAAAATAAAGTGGACTTCCTATTGTCGATACATCCAGCATAATCTGAATCTATGTATCCAATCAGCTGCAACTGATCAGATTTCATATAGTCTTTTATTGATATCGCATAACCTTCTTGACAGTCTTCCAGAGATCAATCCCATGATTGATCAAGTTTCTGTCAAGTTTCTCAACGGTATATGCTATGTCTGATGGGTACAAACTTGAGCATACATCAGACTTCCAACCGCCAATGCATATGAAATGTCTTTCATTTGCTCTTTCTGTAGATCGTTCTTGAGATATTAGAGTAAACTCAACTTATCTCCCTTAGAGCAATTCTTCATGCCACATCTATCTAGCACTTTATCGATATAGGGCTTTTGTGATAAACCTAATATTCCACGTGTCCTGTCACGTTGAATCTGGATGCCTATCACAAAAGAAGCTTTTCCAAGATCTTTCATCTCAAAGTTCTTTGAGAGAAGACTCTTAGTGTCAAGTAAAAGAACCATATCGTTACTTGCTAGTAGAATGTCATCCACATATAGCACAAGAAATATAAGTCTACTCTCTTTAAATTTATGGTGAATACATTGATCAACTATATTTTCCTTAAAATCAAAAAACGGATATTACTTGATCAAATATCAAATACTATTGACGGGATGCTTGCTTTAAACCATAAATGAATTTCTTTATTTGCAAACCAAATATTATGAAACTTTCACTTTAAAACTTTATGGTTGCACCGTATAGATTTCCTTCTTAATGCTACCATTAAGAAAGGCAATCTTAACATCCATTTGGTATAACTCCAGGTCAAAGTGAACCACCAGTGCCATAATAATCTTAAAAGAATGCTTCATGAAAATCAGGGAGAAAGTCTCCTTATAGTCAATGCCTTCTCTTTGAGTGAATCCCTTTGTGACAAGATGTGCCTTATACCTTTCGACATTGCCTTTCGAATCTCGCTTGGTTCATTTATAACCAATCGGTTTCTTTCCTTCAGGCAACTCTACTAAATCCCAAACATCATTGTCCTTTATGGATTTTAACTCATCTTTCATGACATTTGACTACTTAGTGGAGTGAATGTTGAGTTTGGCCTCATTCAAGGATGTGGGGTCATCCTCTAGCCTTATGTCAAACTCATGCTATTGGAGATAAACTATATATAGTCATTTGCAATAACTGATCTCCTCTCTCTAGTTGATCTCCTAGGCACTTGTGGATGAGAATTTTCAGTTTCTACCTTACCAACATGATCTACTTCAGGATGAACTGTATATGTATCTTGTAAGGATGCAACTGTATTTTCATCTTGAAGTCGAACAACTACTTTATCATTTGGAACAATTGTCATGGGTATAACAATATGTCCATTCTTAAATATGAAATCTTTATGTAGTTGACTCCCACTGTTCTGAATATTCTCAAAAAAATTTTAGCAATCTGTCTTTATGTTCTTAGTAGAGGGACAATAAAACTTAAAGCCTTTATACCTCTCAGAATACCCTACGAATAAACAGCTAACTGTCCTTGAGTCCAACTTCTTCTCATATGGTATATATGACCGAGCTTCCACTGGACAACCCCAAACATATAGATGCCTAAACCCCAAACATATAGATGCCTAATACTGAGAGATTTCCCCGTCCGTAACTCATACAGGGTTTTAGTTACTGTTTTGCAAGGTATTCTATTAAGGAGGTGACAACCATTTTTAAGGCTTCACTATATAATGACTTTGGTAGAATAGTGTGAGCTATCATACTCCCAACCATATCCTTTAATGTGTGATTTTATCTCTCAGCAATACCATTTTGACGAGGTGTCCCTGATATGGTGTACTAAGCGATAATACCACTCTTTCAGAAATTGATAAATGGTTCTGGACATTTACCTGATTCGTTATATCTGTCATAGTACTCACCACCATGATCAGATCTAACGGCTTTAAACATGTCCAATGATTGGGATTTCTCATGGAACAAGTACAGGTACCTATAACGAGAGTAATTGTCTGTAAAAGTGATGAAATATTCATGGCCATTCCAAGAAGCTGTAGGGAATGAACCACAAATGTCTGTATACACCAAATTAAGACACTTGAACTTCGTCTAGTACCAAACTTTCTAATGTTTCTTTAATTAATTTTCACTTTGTGCCTATGCTATTCACAAATAGAGATTCAGTATATAAAGCATGAAGTTTCAATTTATATAGCCATCAATCAGAATTCTAGTACCAACAACTTTAGATTTGAAAAGTAGACTAAGCATTTCATTATCAAGAGTGACAGTAAAACTAGATCTGTCTAACAAATGAAATAGAAATATAATTCCGCCTAAAAGGACGGTACATATAAAGTCTCATCCAAATCTAAAACCAAAAAAAAAACCTAGAATCTAATTTAAGCCTACAAACTCCAATAGCTTTAATTGCAACTTTATTTCCATCACCCATGTATACGTATCGCTCAGCTGGGCTGGGCCTCCTTTGGGTTTGGAAGTTTTGCATTGAATCGCTTATGTGAATTATCCATTCATAATTTATAAAGTGGCACTAAAGCTAAACTAATCTCAGAACAAACATAAATATGAGATATACCCGCTAAATAGCCATTTCTGATACTTTATGCATTCCTACTTGAGGTGGCTTACTTTCTTATAGAAAAAGTATGCAATGACCTTAGGCTATTTTTCTGCACTTTTGCCACTTACGATCAGCCACTGTAGTGATGTTTATGTTCCTCCCTTTAGTTTCACTTTCCTTTTCTTATTAGAAGGTTACCCTGGATGCTAAGTGAGCACTGACTTTATCGGGCATAGCACTTCTAATAGTTATAGGAATAGTGTACTTTATGACCATTAGACACCTCTTGTAAGATCTCTCCCACTTACCATAATTGACCTTTTCTTTACTGAACTTTTATTAGTGATAGTAGAGATCCATCAATCTTTAAGGTGTACTCTAGGTGCATGAATTCAAGAACAATCATTTACGTGGTCTTACCACTTCTTAAAGTTTGTACCATTCAATTTAAACTACATAAGTGTACAATTTCTCATCAGTTTAACATAAACATTGCATTTAATAAAATTCTACTGTAATAGCCATAAAAAATGAATTTCAGAAAATGCAACCAATTTAACCGATAGAGCTGCCGGTTAAACTTTCAGAACAAGTTGTGTCTCTATATGCCAACACTGTACTGGCCCAATATAGATATCCTAAAGTCTAGGTCCTATGTAAGAGAACAGCCTTCCTTTGGGCCGACTGTCACTTTATAGGATTGGTCCTAAAGTTTAAGTAATCTATATTGGCCATATAATATATGTAATGACCCGGCCATAATGACAACCTTCCTTTGGGCCGATTGCCACACGCATGGGCCGCACAAATTTATGCATCTGTATTCTTGTTCCGCCATCGGACTAGTTGATGAGGGTAATGCAATATGGGCCAATAGTGTGACAACCTTCTTTTGGACCGATTACCACACATCAAGGTTCTCCCACTTGCATTACCCACATCAAGTATCCGACGTCGTACATAATTCGGCCAAACAATAGTCTTCCTTTGAGCCGGCTATTGTCCGCATGAACTACATACGCAATTAAATAAGCTCTTTTATAAATTCTTTAACTTGAATATGTATATATCTTTATCTGTGTGTTATTAACTGTAATAAACACCAATATTCATCATGCAAGACAATATAAGCAATAATATAAATATTAATGAAGCGGAAGCATGTAAGGGTACACATAACCATGATAAACAAACACTTCAATGCCTTCTTTATATCAACTAACTACTGTTTTGTCATGTATAGTTCCTGTAATACTGTAGTGCTCGTCAAGAGCTTCGAAACGGTTATTTACATGCCCAAAACAGAGGTCGGATGAGCCCGTAACGGCTAATTGAAGTTTATATTGGCAAAACGGCTCTGCAGTGCTTATCGGGTCTGAATCAGACCCGACCCGTAATGGTTAACTTATGAGTTTCCTTAATAGGTCGGGTTTAAATAAACTGAATAAAACCCGTGAGATTGATTGAGATTAGGTTTCTTTATTTGAGTAGAATTCTATCCAAAATATCCTTAATAGGCTAGAATTATATCTCAATCATAATACCCAAATCAATCTCAACAATCCCAATTGAAATTAAATATGAGATTAATTAGTAGTAGGTTTCCTTATTAGAGTAAAATTCAATCTCTATCTGAATCCTAGATAATCTCATAATCTTAATTAATTCATGAAACCCAAAATAATTAAAACCTTTTTTTAATTATTCTTTAAAAAAAAAAACCCTTTTGCCTTACATGTGCATGCATGCATGCAGACACATGTCTGCATGCATGCAGGCCATGTCAAAATATCTTTTTTTTTTTTTTTAAACTTTGAAATCTCCTTCATGATGCATGCGCTGGTGCTTCCAGCGCATGCATCTAACATCCCCCTTTTTTTTTTTCGTTGCCTAACATGCAGGCGCCTGCATGCAGACAGGGCACACAATTTTATTTATTTTTTTTAAAATTCAGAATAACACATAAATTAAAATTTTATAAAATTATATACATGTTAAATTTAATAAAAATCACTCCTTTTAATCTTTTGATCCAACATATGAGACACAAAATATTTATTGAATCAAAGGAGATATTTTTATGATATTTATAGATCGAGATCATAATTTCTGTAGATCCCTATGATCTGATAAAGAGGAGGCTCTGATACCAATTGTTAGATCTAAATTTATTCCATACAAGATCTACACATATACTGTAAGCCTCTTTATCATGATCAAAGAGAAGGAGGGTTTTTAAGCATACCTGATTCCATCGCGAGGATGCCGAATATTGCACAATCTCGAAGACGCCGGAGTTGAGGGAGAGGATTCTTCTCTCCAGCCACCAAGTTCTCTTCTTTATCCTTAGAGGAGATGAGAGGCCTCTAAGAGAGAGATGATTATTCTTGTTGGTGGAGAGGGAACCCTACTCATGATATATATAGCATCAAGAAACCCTAGTTCAACTCATCATAGATCTAGGCCCTTGATTTATAACACGAGTTCCACACGTGTGATGAGTCCCACATTCTAATTTAAATACACTCATGACTAAGTGTAATTGAAAACGTGTCTAGACCCAAACCATTTAGGTTTGATCAATTCTTTATTAGGTCAAACAACATAGGTTAAGTGGGCGGGTGCAAATATCTAATTGACTTGATTAGGCCTAAAATAAATTAGACTTTAAAACTAATAAGTCTAACATACAACACGGGTCGCATGTGCAGATAAAAAATGAAGCTACCAGTCAAGTTTTGTTTACATGGATCAATGTTGAAAATGTTGAAAGACGAAGGAAGCCTGAAACTCTAACCAAATTCCACTCTTGTAGTTAATTTTTCTTAACTATAGTTTTCTCATCAGCAAAACTAAAAATTGAAACTACAGAAAGGAAAAAAAAAATGATGTGGCGACAATTTATTAGTTAATAATAAATATCAAGCCCATTTCCTCTCTTTCAATAACCACTTTGAACATTTTAGGGCTTAAGTGAGAAGTCAAGGTATTCAACATTAAAGCAAAATAGTGAGATATTCTACATCAATGCAAAACACTTTTAACACTTTAAAATCACTTTCATTTAAAAAAAAAGTAAAAGTAACAGAAAATATTTTACTTTCAGTCTCACTCTCGAATTGCCACGTGAAAGAAGATAGAATTTAAAACAAGTATTTGTAACGGAGATTGGGAAATATGAAGAATTAAATGTGAATCTTTGCGTTGAATTACGGCGAGATCCGTTGATAGAATCAATTGGATAATGGTTGGAGTATGTTCTCCTTCCATTAGGAATGAAGTGGTATATTCATATCTTCAATTCTGAATGAATGAGATATTCAAGTCTAAAGTCTGTCAAATTCAAAAGTCAAAAGGGGACTAAAGGTAACTAAATTCTTATCTGTCTGTTTCCAAAGTTTTAATTATTAAACATTGTTATGTAGAAAAAATTCATCTATGCCTAATCTGTTGTTGGTGACTTCCAATTGAAAAAATAATCATGTGGATGGAACTTAAATAATCATTTTTTTTTTGTAATTTTCTTTTTCTTTTTCGTTTTCTTTTTAGGGAATATTTTTTTTCTTTCGGTGCAAACATAAAAGAATGGTTAAGGAAAGGTTGGAACTTTCTCCTGTCTAAATATCTAATTCTAGTTTCAAGTACATCATAAAACAAAACAACAGTTTATATAACTATATAATTCTTATTTTCTGTGCATAAATAATATAGGAAGATTCAGTAAATTTGATAAATTCAGAAGTTCAAACATCATTTTTCTTATTTTAATATTAAGAGAACAAAAATATCATTCCAATACATCCTGAAACGCGAAAATCAGAGCCTGTATGCGAAAATTATGATGTTTTCAACTTACATGGGAGGTTCTGTAAATTATGCAGGGGTGGTCTGTAAAATTCGAGTCAGTTTCATAAAATCTTAAATATTGCTGATTAATAGTGAATTTTATGTATATTTATTAATTTTCTTTTTCTATTAAAACTTTAGGATTCTAATTATTTTATTTTTCAGTTTGTTATTTTACTTTTATTTTATTATTAAGTTTGAGTCAAATTAGGAGTCTTATTATTTCTAAGAGTATTCTATAAGAATGCGTTTTATTAGGATTTTATGTATAAATGTCTATATAAAGACCCTTTGAAACTCTTTGTATGCGTCTTAAAGTTTAATAAGAGTTGAGAAATTTTTATGTTTATTTTCAAGGTAGATTTCAGCATTATTCTATGTAGCGTTTTGTTTAGGATTTGTCGGGGCTAGAACGAGATCTAACCAGTGCTTTTGCTTCCTATCTGTGTTAATAAATTGATTGAAATTTTTTGTAATTGTTTTGTTCTAAGCAAGAGTAATTTAAGAAGTTTTTCTCTTTGGCAGAAAGTAATTTGAAATTTTAATCATTTCTAATGAATGTACATGACAAACCACATCCCATCAAGACCTACAAACAAAAATTTAGTGAAAGGAACTTAAAAAATAAAAGTGAAAGGTAATATAATTAAGTTCCATATGCATGATGGAGGAGAGTAATCCAGAGGAAGATACTTGTCACTGGCCTCGCCATTTGCTTACAGAATCCATCTTTTCTTGTGAAAGCAAAATACAAAAATGTCAGCATACACACAGAGAAAAATAGATTTCAATACATCTATATTGAGAGATGCCAACAGATTTCAATTTATCTATCTATTTATTTATTGTTTCGGTGAAATAACAACATCAACACACACTCAACAAGGCTATAAATTACCAATATGGTTTCATCCAACATACGACACAGGAAAAAACCACACATATTTGATATTTCCATTCAAAGAGGGAAGAAGGATGTTCAAATCTCCATTACTGTCAATAGCCATGGCTTTACTGATACGAGTACTGAATCTGAACCTTATAACCTCACACCGTATCCTTGAATCCTGCTGGCCCAGTTGATACTTAAAGGGCAACGTTATCGGCACCAAAAACAAATTAAAGAACAAATCTCATCTCTGCAAGATTGGGAAGACATACCCACCTACACTTGCTCCCCCCCAGTCATGGGCGAGACGCCTGCAATCAGGACCCTCACTACCTTTGAAAGAACACAATCGGTGAATCTCTTGCGGAGAGCATACAAAAAGTCTGTGTTCAAGTTCAGCCTGCAGGGGTGGCAGATTCGGTGGCATTGTTAGCTTACAGAAGCTTGTTGATCGCCACAGAGGCCGGTTCAAGGGTGAAAATAGATATATAAACATCAACATTGTCGTAAAGTGTGGTAATGGCCCCAGACCGTCAAGCGTGACAACAGATACCACACTGATGAAGAGATGGTAGTAGTGTTGTCAACTGGGTGGTATGATGGTGGAAGCCGGTGCTTGAAGAACATCAAGGGTTCATGCCAATGGGAAATCCATCATGGCAAAAGTGGTCGATGAGTGTGATTCAGTACATGGTTGCGACTCCTCGCATGGATACAGGCGGCCTTGTCGCAACAACGTAGTGAATGCTTCTCCATTGGTGTGGACAACCCTGAATATTCCTGAAAGTATGAGAGGAAATTATCACATCTCACATGGTCTGATAAATAATTAACTTAAAAGCAGAAGCTTAAGAAAATGAAATTTTAAATATAGAGAATATGTAATAATGTAACATTTCAGGAATAAGGAATAAAGATAAACTGAAATTTATGTGAAACGGTGTTTTGAGTGTTTGGAAATCAGTGATAATATTAATAAACTCACACTTCACCAACAAGATATGATCCTTGGGTAGGGGGAAAAAAATCAAAAACTAATCTATCGGCATATTGATATTTATCAGAGTAACATGCATATATTAATCAATTTTGAAATAAAAATAATCTAATGGTATAGCTTATGCTACGGAGGGAAAGTTCACAATCAATATTGAAGTTACTGAATTAAAAGCATAAAATGTAGGATAGAATTTCGAAACAAGAATAATTTACCGATATGCCTGGTGCCAACATTTTCTTTGTTCAAGTATCCGAAATTCATAAAGCATAGGATAAAATTTTACTGAATAATTTAATGTTTTAGTAATCTTACTGACTGATAGTAAACTGAAAGAAAAGATTGGAAGATAGTAGAGATAAAGAAAATGTAGCATTAGCAAGTCTTACGCCTTCAACAGAAGAAGTGGAACCATCGATTAATGTAATAGAAGAAAAAAACACAAAGAATCGAGAAAGGACACAACATTTTTATTTTCAGCCATGTTATTAGAGGGGCACTTGAATCTATACTCCAAGTAGAAAAAATAGATGAAGTAGGAAAAGCAGTGGGATTTTCTATCCATGCCAAAGTGGCTGAAAAAAGTGGACTGGATGAAGTCGAAACTGCTAAATAATCTGATACAACTGCTCCTTCATTTGCTCCTCACTAACGAAATTCCTGCTATCAGATAGTTTCTCCTGAGTTGTGGCAACATGAGCAAATAGAAATGACCGTTCTACTTCTCTTGTAATAATGGGAAATTGTACTTCGTGTGACCTGATTTCTTATAATAATGATAATAGATTACCTCTACTCCTCTTTCTCTTGAATGACCACTACTATGATCTCTCCCACGGTCTCTACCTCCAAAATCTCTCACTCGGTCCCTACCCCCTGTTATTCTGCCTTAAACTGCAGGGGCAAAATGATTCTGAGACTCTATGTTGGCTGGATTCTGTGATTCTTAGGGAACAACTTCAAATAAGAAATAATAGATATCCTCGAGTGATTTGACAGTGGAGCTGCCAATTACTCTGTAAATTTTGGGCTCTCCCTTTGTTTGGAATGCAGTACTCAGTTGAAGACTTCGTATTAAATGAACCCGCATGCAGAAGGCTCCCAATAAATATTTCTGTAACAAATGAACAATAATCTCGTGAGAACTCTATTTCGAATGCTGAATATAATAAAAAGGTCTAACCTTTCTAAACACTGGTAATGCTAATCCATGGGAAAATGCCAGTCTTATATCAGATTATACATTAAACATATTTCTCCCATAACTAATTTACAAAATCTTCTAAATTAAGGGGAAAAAGAAATTAATAATCAATCTACTTCAACATGGTACATAATTTATTTGTAAACTACACAAAAGGAAAAGTTTCAATTTGAGTGTTGTTTTATTTGCATATAAAGTTACTGAATGATCTCCAGTAGTTAAAAATTGCTTTCCAAAGAAGGTCAGCTGCCAAGTAGATGTTTTTTAAATAATATAGAAGGTGCAAGGAGTCCTTCAAAACATGATTCAAATTATTGTACCTCTCTGGTCATTGAATTCTGACCTGCTTCTCTCAGAATTATACCACATAAGATTTGAAAGGAGTATTAACGTGTATGCCTGGAAAACAGTTCCTAGAAACTAAATTGACTATTTAAGGCATCTAGCACAGTTTATACAAAAATTAAATTACATGTGAAATTTAATTTCTAAACTTCCTTAAAGCTGTGTTTGGTTTGAAAGAAAATGAGAGATAGGAAAATAAAATTGGGATGAAAATCATTTTTGTTGTTTGGTTATGAGAGAAATATTTTGGTATTTGGTTTTAAGAGAAAGCAAGAAGGAAAATAAAGGAGAAGAAAATAAATGAAAATATCAAGCATAATTTTCTTTTCATTTTTCTCTCCTCCACCGTAGTGAAAAGTGAAGAAAATGCATAGGGAAGAGGAGCGTTGCCGAGAACTACTAATTCGATGCTCCTAAACCGTACAAACTCTATAAATAGTTTTTTGCATCTTTTTATTTACTTCTCTCTTTCTTAGTAACCAAATTATAAAAATAGATTTTTTTTTAAAGCTTTTCTTTTCTCTCATGTCTTCTTAGCCAAACACAGCCAAGTGTTGTGATTTCAACTTTCTAGACTGAAAGGAACATGTCTTGTACTTCAAAAGCCTTGACTTGCAAACAAGATGCATGAATGTTAATAAAGGATGACGAAGAACACTAAAAACCAAAACCCTCTAGTAATTCCTAGATGATCAATCACAGATTTTAAAGTTGCTCTTTCATGCAATTAAAATACAACATACCAAATGGACAATGGCCAGTTGCATGACCGATGATTTCTTTGTGCTTGAGTACATCAGTTCCAAAATAATTGGAAGGAAGAATCAAATGCTTTGCAGGAACTCCTCCACTGACAGCAACTTCTCTGTCCGTAAAAAGAAAATGAAGATGCACATGAGACAAATGAAGAAGAGCAGAGAGAGGATGTATTTGAAAATAGTTAATCTGGTTAGAAGAGCATCATTATATACCTTGAAATGAAGAATCTAGAGACTGAGTGTTTTTCCCAGGCGCAAAGACTAGATGAGACGGGGCTGACGCTCTAAGAAGAACCACAAAGGATGCTTCTGGGGTTGCAGCTCCCAAGGACCCTCTGATTGTTTTCATCACTGCTGCTCAGAGATCCTATGGCCTGATGGGGGATGTCTGAGACGAGGCGCCAGTACTCTCCTCCAGTTGCGCATTTCCTCTCCAGGATTGGGCAGCCGTAAATAGTAATACTTTGAAGCTTGGGCAGTTGACGTTGCAGACTCTCTGGTAAAGAGACTAGCTTAGGACAGTTGAAAATTTCCAGTTCTCGTAGTCTGGTGAGGCCCTCCAGCCCTTCTGGCAATGAGGTCAGCTCAGCGCAGTGTGAAATTGATAGAGATTCAAGTGCGGTGAGCCTTCCCAGACAATCGGGCAGAGATGACCATGCTACATCTTGAATCTGCAAACGAGTGAGGTTTGTGAGGCATCCCAGAGATTGGGGAAGAGATAACTGACTGTTCCACCCAATACTCAGATCTTCGAGACTGCTGAGGCATCCCAACGATTCTGGTAATGTAGTTATCCCAGTGCACTTGGTGATCTCAAGCATTTTAAGTGCCGTGAGGCATCCTAAATCATCTGGCAAAGCTACCAAGTTTTCACATGAAGTAATATTCAATTCTTGAAGTGCAGTGAGGCATCCCAATGACTGGGGCAAAGATTCCAAGTTTCCACATCCAGAAATCGACAATTCTTGAAGTGCAGTGAGGCATCCCAATGACTTGGGCAAAGATTCCAAGTTTCCACATCCAGAAATCGACAATTCTCGAAGTGCAGTGAGGCATCCCAATGACTGGGGCAAAGATTCCAAGTTTCCACATCCAGAAATCGACAATTCTCGAAGTGCAGTGAGGCACTGTAGCTCCTCCGACAAGGATCGGAGGTTAGGGCATTGTTGTAGTCTTAACTTCTTCAGGCATGGGGATGGGGGTAACTCCAGTGGATCATCACAGATCAATTTCTCACAGCAATCAATCACAAGGCTTTCGAGGGTAGTGAGGTATTGCAGTTGCAGCCCCCTTTCTCCTCTGATACCGGTCGAAGATGACGATAATGATGATGCACCAACCAGGTTCTTGCACTCGCCGATCTCCAGTTCCTTGAGGGAGCTCAAATGAAACAAGAACTCATCTGATAATGAAGTTAACTCATCACAAGATGATATTTGTAGAGATTCCAGATGCCTGGGAAATGTGTTAGTGTCTCTCACTTCCTCATTGCTCAGCAACTGTGCTAGCTTGCCACATTTATGCATAGATAATTCCTTCAAAAAATTCATTTTCAAAAAGAAACCTTTCTCAGGAAGAAGAAGAGGGCAATCAGACACGTGTAGCTTTTGGAGAGACGGAAGATGCGGCATGGATTTTATTTCGGAGCAATATGTAATTTCCAGCTGGACAAGCTTTGGGAAAAATGCTGATGCTCCTGTCGCTTCCCATCCCACCCATTCCTCCAAGTTAGCCATCTCACCTAGTTTCAGTTGTTTCAATGAAGGGAATATTTCAGCTCCACTTCCATAGAACGAGCTTTGACCACCGCCGATGTACTTGACTCCAGCCATTTCCCTTATCTTGAGAACCTCAAGTGAATGAAGCTGCCCGAGCGCTGGGAGATGTTCACATCTACTGCCACCACATAGATGAATTTTAACCAGATTCGGGAGGTGTGTTGCACACATCATCATCCAGTTCGGAAAGACGGTGCCCGGGTAGCAATATATGTCCAACTGCTTAATGTTTTGAGGAGGCTGAAGGCACTCTATCACCTCTTCCACGTTCTCCACGCTTTGCTCGTCAATATTATGATCCCATCTTAGAGTTACAGACTGAAGATCATGTTTGGAAGACAAGTGCGCTTCCTTAGCATCTTCTCCATTCTTCACATTATTGAGCCCTGAAGTTCGAACTCACCACTGATTTTCAGCTCTTTCAACTCTCTTATGCTGCCACTGCCTTTCTTGCTTCCAACCACATATTTTGATAATGTTCGCAGGAAGATTAAATTGCCCATACCGCTCGGCATGTACTTTAGATTGTAACACCCTTCAATACATAAATGCCTAAGATTTTTCAAGTTTTTGATGCCCTTAGGAAGCTCACGAAGATCTTCACAATCTTCTAGTTTCAATGTCTGCAAATGGAAGAGTCGAGTTGTGACTTCAGGTAACGTTTCTACATCAGTACGTGAGAGATCCAGGTACCTCAGATGCTTCAAATGGTCAATCGAATCTGGAATATCTACTAAGTGGTCGTTTGGCAAGGCTAAGACCCTTAAAGAATTGGCTTTCAGCAGTAAACTCTTAGGAATTTTGGTACTTTGGTAATATAATTTAACTAGAGTTCGCATAGTCGATGCAGCCTTTTCAATGATCATGGTGGTGTCTCCTCGACCAATTGAAACATGACGCATTGCAACACTTTGACCTCCTTCAAACTCTTTATCTTCAAGAATGCAACAACATTCATTTCTAGTAATAGATTGTGCGAGGTCATGAACAAGATCGTGCATTTTGCAACATGTGGTGGAACTAAATTGGTATTCTTCATGAACATCTTGCAAGAAAGACCTCGATACCAACTCATTGAAAATGTCGTGGCCCTTGTCCTCCAACTCCATTTTACCTCCGTGTGGGATTAAACCATTAGCCATCCAGAGTTGAATCAAGACATCCTTTTTTAAATCATAATCCTTTGGGAAAATAGCACAGTAAGCAAAGCATTGTTTTAAATGAGAAGGCAAATAATCATAACTCAGCCTCAATGCAGGTAGGATTTCATTCTCCCCAGTGGGTAGATCCCATATTTCACTCTGCAACACAGACCTCCACTCCTTTTCCTCCTTCTTAAGGCCCATGAAGCTCCCTACAGTCTTTGCGGCCAGGGGCAGCCCCCCGAACTTCTTGACTATTTCCTTGCCAATCTCTACCAAATTTGAAGGCTCTTCTTCACCTAGTGCTCTCTGTTTGAATAGAGTCCAGCAGTCTTCTTTTGACAAACAATCTAATTTGTATGCAGGCATCGTTCCCACAATCGATGCAACCATTTGGATACGGGTTGTCACCACAATTGTACTGCCTTGTTCTCCATGGGATAATAGAACGCTTAGTTCCTCCCACTTAGTAGCATCTTCGTTCCATACGTCATCTAGAACTAGCAGATATCTCTTTGAAGTGAGTGTTTCTCTGAGTTTGTTTTGTAACTGATCCATGCTACAACCACTGCATGGGCTCTCTGTTGCAGATTTGATTATTTCTTCAGCGAGCCTTGCAACATCAAATATGTCTGAGACACAAACCCACATCCTTAGCGGAAACCGATCTTTCACCCTCGGGTCATTGTAGACCATTTGGGCGAGCGTCGTCTTTCCGAGCCCACCCATCCCCACAATGGGAAGCACTGAAGGACAGTCTCTGGTGTCAAGGCTAATCAACATCTCTACAATGTTATTTTTATCCGCTTCTCTTCCAACAACTTTTGATTCATCAACTAATGAATGGGTCTCTGTCCTGTTACTGCTTCCAATCTGGTAGTTACTTGCGGAAGCACTACACCTGCTCAATCAAACTTGGATCTCTCGGCAGCAATGAGATCGAGTTTCTCCACAATCTTTTTTATTCTATGGCCCATTCTAATGTGAAACAGAATAGGATTTTCAGAAGAGAAGAAGTGGCGCACCTTCCTTTTCATGCTGTCCTCAGCCTCAGCCTCCTTCCGCAGTACTTCCCACTGAAACTCATCAAGTATGTCATCAACATCATAGGCCGCATCCTTGAGCTTCGCCAACCAGAGTCCGACGGCCTTGTTGTTGTGTTGCTTCTTCTCTGCATCTTCAAGAACAGCTTGAATGATTTCAAGAGTGCTCCGTAGCTTTGCTGCTTCTTTGTTGACATCAACCCCCAAATATGTTTTGTACTGCCTATAGAGGACGGGTGTGAGGGATGCTGTCTTCTCAAACAGGACCTGCAGAAAGGCTGCGAGAGCTATGGATTCAGCCATGGCTGCTGCTTGCTTCTGCTAGAGCTATTGGTTGTTCTAGTTTCTTGTTGTTGCTAGTTTCTTGTTGCTATGAACATGTGGTGCTAAGCCTCCTTTGTTATCTCCAGCCTGGATTCCACTCAAGTCAATGGGAGGCAGGAAAAATATCTATCAACTGTGTGAAAGGAATCTGTAATAGTCGAAGAAAGAACTGTTTTTTCCACATCCGACACAGTCCTCCTGAGACTTGTGGGATCCACTCAGCACATGGGCAACAAACATCTTTTGACACCCCTTTTGTTGCTGTTCACAGATGCAATGTACAGAAGCGAAGTCACGTGCTTTAACATTAGGCCTGATTGGTTAAGGGTTAGAGTGAGAAAGTGAAGAAGTGAGAATGTGATAATAGTTTCTTTTGAAACTTGAGAATTAGTAAGTAAGTTTTTCGATGTTTGAATATTATTGGGAAGTATGATTTGAAAAATATTATGTCTTTTTCGATGTTTGGATGATAATGTGAAAGTGAAAGTGAAAAAGTTGACCACAAAGTTAACCGCAAAATAATATTAAAATAAAAATTAATTAAGAAAATAAAAAATGGACTATAATTAGAATGCAAGTGAGATTTACGTGAGCAAAAATTAACTGTTTTGTGTTACAACTTATTACAAATGAGAGTTATATGACCACAAAATTAACTGTAGCACTCTTGAAGAGAGGAAATGGTTGTGTAAAAGAGAAAAGAGAAAAGAGAAAAGGAAAAGAACTTTTTTTCATTTTTCTTTTCCGGTGTTTGGATGAACAGTAGAAATGAGAAAAGACACTTCCCACTTCCTCACTTCCACCCAGTCCCGTGAATCCAAACAGCCCCAGCCCCTGGTGCTGATTTTATGTTGTTCTTTGCATTCATCCCTGCCTCATGGTAATAAGCATTTTCCCTTCAATTATATTTTATTGGAGTAGTTACTTTCCTTAGGTTTCAAAATATCAGTGTAATCATGCAGATGACAGTTGTTAATATTTCAACATTAAGCTAATATTGACAACTTTGCAAAACAGAACAATATTAATATGCATAGCGTCTAGAAAGAAATGACTGGCTCATCTGTATGATGAAAGGTATAACACTAACTATCAGGATACACAAACATTTTCTATCAAACTCACAACATTGTGTACTTCTCCCATCAAACTCATGATGTCATGAGCATGCTACTAGAAAACTAATATAACATCCTCATTCCACCTCACATGGTGTGCGACAGGAGAACTAAATATAAAGAAGAATAATAGTTCCTCGTCTAAGACAATTTCGAAATAAAAAAAGTGGCAATCAATTTCAATATACTTCATTCCCTCGTAAAATAATTTTTTAGGGTTGAAATTCATCAGGTAACTTTTGAATTTTCTCTATCCATATCCTAACCCAAAGAAACACTGAATTCGATTTTCTGACCCAAATCCTATACTCGAGGCATCAGACAAATCGGTTCTTGATTGAGAATTTGATGCCTATCAAGTGTTTCGGGTATCGATATGCAAGATTAAGTTGTGACATACCCTATACTCATTGAGTTGGGGTTTTAGATTGGATTTTGATCGAATATAGTAAACACAATTATAATTAAACTGCTCGCCAAATCTAGTTATTGATTGTAAGAAGGTAACTGTTGACATTAGAAAAGTTATCTAAAACCATTTGTCTTAATACTTTCAGCATTTTCATGCATGTTACTTTCCATTGTATGTTCTGGTCAAGGGCTCGGGACTAGTTTCGATCCATATCCAGTTCCAAAATTCTACCTACCGATTTAGAATTTCACTTCATGCCCTGCCCATGAGTGCTCGGACTGGGGCAGGAATTGATTCAGATCTGATTTGGGACCTGAACCAATGGGTCCCTGCTTTCTCTCAGGACAAGAAATAGATGGCTTTTCTGGGCTGTTTGTCCAAGCAAAGGACATGCAAGGCTCCATTTTTTTTCTCTCCTTTTTTTCATGCTGCATCATTCATTGATGGGAGGCAAAGCACCACTCAACTGCGGAGGGGAGTCTCTAGTAGTAGAAGAATGAATTGGCTTTTAATCTCTTTAAGACTTGAATATAGAGAATCCCTAAAGGATTTCTGGTGTCCATTCAGCACATGGGCAATGGAGAGCTATAAAAATGAAAACTAGTTCATTGTAACTGGGTAATCTTTATTTAAAAATTTTTTTTTTACAGAAAGAGGATTATGTTGTGTTAAGGTCTATATAAGCATGTATGACTTGAAGGACATGTATAGTGATTGGAGTCATCTGAAGCCATAGCTGTTTCCTAAGTGTAATAACCCTTTTTTAGTTAATTATGTTGAAAAGAATCAAAGAGAGAGAAAATGTAAACATATATCGTTCTGGATAGATAGAACCCCTGACCCCAAAAAAATAAAACAATGTTTACATCACCTTCAGCAATACTTCCTAACATATTTTTCGGTTCACTTTGACCCCCTTTGTCGTTAACTCCCCAATTTCTGTTAAAATTGAATTGTTTAGTTATCAAAACACCATTTCAATCTAAAAACAATTTCAGTATCTTCTTCTTTTTCAGAACCCAATTCTTTTCTCTCTCCCTAACCTAAATTCAATTCCTATTCCTTTCTCTCTCCCCCCAGCCAAACCCAATTCATCTCTCTCTCTCTCTCTCTCTCTCTCTCTCTCTCTCTCTCTATCGACCTCCTTGTTCACATCCTCCTTCGCGGCTTTCATAATCAGCCTGCTACTCTCTTCTTCACTCCTCCTTTCAATCTCATCACATCTTGTCTCTTGAGCCCATGAATCCTTTGCCAAAAACCTCATAGGGCATTTCATTTCAATTCATAGATAAGCTCAAAAAGCACAGATAGAGAGGCAAAACAGAGAAATTTACTCAGGTCTAGAGGCACACATGCCAACTTAATCTCACTATTTGTAGCAGAATTTGGCAGAGCTAGTGGCAGTGGTGGTGGAATGTACAAGTGTTTAATTTTATCCCCATTTATTTATAGTAGGAGTTTGGTATCTTTTTTTTTTTGGAGAATGTAAATTTTATTTATCAAAACTGTATGAAAGCCAAACCGGCACACTATCCCATTACAATGTATCCTCACAGCCAAAAATCAAAGTCCTATTAGTCAACTATCAATAAGATTAGTCGACTAAGAGTAGTCGACTAACCCCAATTACAAGTCGACTTGAAAGTTGATCTGGATGTTGCTTCGTTCTCTGTTTTTGCTCCAGTCGACTATGTCAGAAAACCTAGTCGACTATACGTGCACCAAGTCGACTAGGTCAGAAAGCCTAGTCGACTAACATGCACCAAGTCGACTAACCACAAAGTTAAGTCGACTAAGAAGTTGATCTGGATGTATCCGTCTTCTCTGTTGCCACAGGAGTCGACTATACCAAAAAGGTTAGTCGACTATATTTGAATGCAGTCGACTAGAAACACCTACTAGTCGACTAATTCTGCTGGCAGCCCATTTTGGAGTTTGGTATCTTTATTGAAATTTGTGGGGGTTGAGAAATTAATTTGGCCTGTCTCATGGCCATCACCAAACCTCAAACTCAAAAGCCAATCTATCTATCAATCTTTGATTGAGGTGAGCAATACATTATTACTGCTTGTTTAGTGAATTTACAAATTACTCAGATCTAGAAATTATAATAATAAGTGATGATCTAAAGAGATGATATCATGACCACTACATAATTTGTCTCTGTTAACATTTTAAAAAGTTATAAGTACAAATCAAATAGATCAACGGTAAGACGTAAAAAAAACATTCTTGTTCTAAAGATCCATCAGTTTTCAATTTCATCCAAATCTCAAAACTCCAGATCCACAAAGAGATCCCCTAGGATAAAAGTAAATCTAGGGTAATCACAGCAAATTCCAATTAGAACATTTTTTAAAAGAAACAAAAAAGAGAATAAGTAAGACCATTATATTTTGATCTCCTCGTCTCTTTATACTTCCAGTATTTGCTTAGTTTTTTATTTTAAATTTAATTACCAATTTTAGCCTTGAACCATTAAAATCCAACCAAAAACCAATTTCTTTTGGGAAATTCTACTCACACCCGTCTTTTTTACTGTTTACACCCACTCCTAAAATAATTTTTTAAATTACAATTTTATCATAGATGAAAAGTTTGTAACACTATCTATTTTTTCCCTCACATTTTCTCTCCAAGGGTTTTCAGCATTTTTTCTTTCTGCACCTCCTACTAAAATTCTCTCTAAATCCTAAAATTTTTCTTCCTCTCCAAGAGTTTAATTCGATAAGACAGAGAATGAAGGCGGACTAATGGAACATGCTAATAAAGTAAAAGATTGAATTGTAGTTTAAAATCTACAACCAATGCTCAGGTTTCACTAGCAAAAGAGAAAAGAAGAAAACATCTGAGATGCACTAAAAAGGTGCAAACTAAATTTATAGAGAATAATATCATGAGTTTCATTAAAAATTAAATTAAATTAGCATGCTTTGGTTATGGTTTTAAGGCTGAATAGATAAGTTTTCAATGGAACTTCATATAAACAAAGATAAAGAAGTAGGAGAAGAACACTTATTTGAGCAATGACAAGATAATACTAGTTATGGTTCTTGGTTGTATATATATATACACATATTGGTCACATGTTTACACTGATTTAGGAGAAACAATAGGAAACATTGATTGAGAGAAAGAATGAGAAACGCAAGATGCATGAGTCACATGAGTCCCTGTGTTCCTATAATTATGGATAGATTTTAGGATCTGATTGATTTCATGAGGGATTTCTTTCATATGTGTCACATTAGTCACGTGTTATCATTGATATCTCTAACACCCCCTTCCCTCTCCACAAGCGAGGCAAGTTCAAAAGAACCAAGAGTTTGTTTTTCAGCATAGAAAATCATAATGAGCTCAAAGACTTAGTAAGGATATCTGCTAGTTGGTATTTAATGCTCACAAACTGAACATCCAGGACTCCATTGACGACATAGTCCCGCACAAAATGAATATCGATCTCAATATGTTTGGCGCGTGAGTGACGAATAAGATTGACCAAGAGATATATTGTACTGAGGTTGTCACAGAGAACTATTGGGGGAGATTGCGAAACTCCAAGCTCACGAAGTAATAACTGCAACCAAATGACCTCTGTTACAGTTTGGTCACGCCTCTATACTCTGCCTCAGTGCTAAATCGTGTCACAGTGCACTGCTTCTTCGAACTCCAAGAAATGAGATTTATACCAAGAAAGACACAATAGCCACTAGTGAATTTTTGATCATTGATTGACCCTGCCCAGTTTGCATCGGTGTAAGCAGTAAGATGTACAGAAGAATGAAGAGGGAAAAGAATCATATTGAATGGTAGATTTGAGGTAAAAGAGGATCCGTTTTACAGCGCTCCAATACTCATCGGTTGGAGCCTACATGAACTGAGCGACCTTATTCACCGAGTAAGCAATATCGGGTCTGATAAAGGTTAGGTATTGTAGAGCCCCAACAGTACTTCGATAGACAAAGGGGTCAGAGAGAGGTTTGCAAACAATCTTGAAGAGCTTACAAGAAGTAGTTATAGGCGAGCTGACAGACTTGAAACCATCCACCTTGAGTCAGAGAAGCAAGTCACGGTGTACATCTGTTGAGAAAGAAAGAGATTAGAGGGTGTACGGTGACACTCCACGCCTAAGAAATAGTGTAGAGGCTAAGGTCTTTTAATGAGAACTCTCAGCCTAGTTCTTGAATAAGATAAATGACAACCCATGAGTCGTTGCCTGTGATGATGATGTCATCCACATAAATAAGAACCAGAAGAAAATCTGTCCCGACCAATCGGAGGAAGAGAGACGTGTCGGACTTGGAGCCCACAAAGCCCATTGTGACTAGATAACTGCTAATGCGAGAAAACCAAACCCGTGGAGCCTGTTTGAGGTCATAGATACTACGGTGAAGTTTGCATACATGATTAGGATGAGCAAGATTGATGAACCCCGAAGGTTATTCCATATAGACCGTCTCAGTAAGAAAACCTTACAAAAATGCATTATTCATATCCTGATGGGGAGATTCTGTCTCCTCGTTTTAAAATACCGCAAGTGCACGGTCGTTCGATGTAGCACTTGAGGGTCGATCCACAGGGACAGGTGGTTCTTCTGGTTTCAACACTTCTAGACGAATTGATCAAAGGTTTTGTGGGAGTTTTGTTCTGAACTATATGTTAATTTAGAAAAGTCAAGTCAAGCACCTAGGATTGAATCCCCTAAACTAGAATCAAGTGGTCAATCTCGTTTCTCCATACTAGTCTATTGTTGCTCACCAAGATTTCTACTTCTATTAGGTAAAGTAAGTCTGAACACTAGATTTAAGCACAAGATATTATCCAGTTATATGGTCCAACAAAGATAAATTAACTAAATTAAACAAATAACATAAAGGCAACAAAACCCTAAGTATGGACCATTAACTCCCGATACATAGCATGTCAAATATCCAGTTATTCTAGAAATTAATCTCCTAAAAGTTATCGGTCACTTGGTGTGCATACAATTCTAGATAAGATATCTACCTTGGTCCACAAGAATTCTAGCCTAGGTTCATCTCTCCGAGGTATTTTCAAGGGGTCTAGCTATACATTACTAAATTAATAATCGAATCAATTGAATAATAAAACATAACTAATAAAAGAAACTAATTTAATTCAATTAAATTAATAACATTCTAATTAATTAAACCAACTATAATAACTAAACTAATTTTAACTTACTAAACTTACCTGGGCACCAAATTGTCATGGTGCGCCACCAAGTCATGGCTGTGGACCCCGCATGTGTTGTTCCCTTTCTCATGTGGCCAAATCAAAGCTTTACTTGGATCAACCTCCTTCCAATTCTCATCATGGTGCTTCTTTCGTGTGGGGCCCGCTCGCACCCGCGTCCCACTTTCTCGTCTATCAAAACGTGGCCGAGATGGAGCGGCTTTCGGGTCTTAATGCTTAGACAGTTCAAAGGGGAAAAAAATGAGAAAAAGTAATCAAAAGTCAGTGATTTCAGAAGATGAAGGAAGAAGCACAAAATAAAATAAAATAAAATAATAAAATATGTTTTAATAATTGGAAAAAGGCTGCCAAAATTCTTCCAAAAGCTTCACAAAAAATTGGCCAAAATCCCAGCCCCCTTTTGATCTTGGGATTCATTAGCTTTTATAAACAATGAAAATGCTATTCTCACATCTTCTCTAAAAATTTCACTCTCAAAATGTTCTCCTTTCCATCTCAGTTACAAGTCAAATCTGGAGTAAGAATATCGCAAGAGAAAATAAATTACATTCAACCCCCTCAACATTTCATAATTGCACTCAGATCTGGTCCAATGACATTAGCAGAATGTTTTTGACTTTTACAGGCAGGTAAATGGTTGAATCAGTAAAATCTCTTAACATAAAAGTTGTAGCTCTTTGAATTCTCTTTCTGTAGCATCTTGAATGATTTCGTTCGAAGTCCTATAGCTTAAGTTATGATCAAAATACCGTAACATATTTGGAAAGCAACCCTCAATCTTTTACAAATTACGTGGTTTTATTGCTGAAAGTAACCGGATTCCTCTTTCTTTTACCTGTTTTCTACAAAAGTTAAATCAACTATACCCGAGTAGCATTATTTATATACAAATAATAGATAATTAGGAGCATAAAAATAATATAAAATCGTGCTGATCAAATACCCCCACACCTATTATTTGCTAGTCCTCGAGCAAAACTAAAAAGAAAAAGAAAACTAAACTACCTTAACTCACTTTCGTAGGAATCACGGTTGCACTTCGCACGTGTAACAAGCCGTTAAACCCCTAGGTTACCCCTAGAGGACGAGTTTTGTCTCGTGAGGGTTTTTAGTAGATTATACCCACAAAATCCAAGAAAGTTAGAGATTAAGAAATAAATAAAAGTAAAATAAGGATAACCGAAAATCAAGAAAAGAAAAACAAATCACTTTTTTTTAGTTAACTAGCTAACAAGATCATCCGTTTCCATGCGTTTCATTTTCAAGTAAAACCTCAATTCAAGAAATCATATTGGCTATAAAATAAAGTCTCAAATCCAAAATTGTACACCACCTATCCTAAGTTTCAGATCCCATATTCCCCGTGATCGTGATGCAGTTCTTAAGCTTGGGAATATTATATTGCAACTTTCATCTTTTTTTTTTATAACAAATTTTTTCTTCTTCTTTTTTTTAAGACTTTTTTTATTTTTTTAACTATCTTTCGCGTAGATACCAAGGCTTCCTGAGGCCAAAGCACCTAGCTAATTGACAATCAAATTATTATATTTTTATAGTGTCTTGTCCTATTAGGCTTTCTCAGCTACCCATGTAACGAGTTTTGGGCCAATGCTCCCAAACCAGATGGTCTTAGGGCGATAAGTGTAAAAATACTCCTACGGACTTAATTACTCAAGCAACTAAGGCCACAAGTAGGCCTGTCAATGGGTCAGGTCCAGACCCGGACCCGACCCGGACCCGACCCGATTAAGCGGGTATGGAAAGGGTTGTTCTGGACCCATACCCATTTACCCGTATACCCGTATACTTGAGTAATGAATGGGATGGGTCTGATTTTACTTGAACCAGACCCATTTACCCATTTCAAAACATAAATATAAATAATACTAATAGAATTAAAACCCTCTCAAGACTCTATCAATAAATGATCCCTTTGTGTTTTAAATGTTGAAGACTGTTGGTTGATTAGTGGGTGATTCTATTGTTATGTTTTCCCAAATAAATTTGGGGGCCTTGCTTTAAATTTTTTTTCTTTTTTTTAGTCTTTCATCGAAAATTTCCCTCCACCTCTTGTACCTGGTTGCATTTCATCTTTTATTGATATTAAAACATGCTTTCTTTCTCTTTACAAAATTTTTTTCCCTCTCTTCATGTATTTTTGTTACTGTATTTATGTATGTTTTTTTTTGTTATGGGTCTAGGTAAATGGATCTAGACCCGCGGGTACAGCGGGTCCGGGGATAGAAACCCACCTTCTGGACCCCGGGCAAACGGGACGGGTATGGTACCCTCTTGGGTAAACGAGTCCGGGTATGGTACCACCTGTACCGCCCCGAACCAGACCCATTGACAGGCCTAACCACAAGACAAGACTTATTAATATCTATTTTACTATATAATATTTTTTTTAGTTGTAATCAATATCCCAAGCTTATGAACTTAAAAGTGTAAGTGTTATTGGGTACATAATCACTTAGACTAAGTTTAGATGGTATGTCTATTTTAGATTCTAATCTTTATTTTAAGATTTTATGATTCTTTCATTTTGATCTTACCTTTAAAATTCGCTCATGAATACTAAATCACTCACATATTAGCTAACCATTTGTAAAAAAATTCAATTTTTTTCAAAATTTTTTTTTTAAAGACTCCTAAAAGAAATAAAGAAAAAGAAAAAAAACCCTAAAAGCAAAACAAAATAAAAATAAAGAATCCTAAAAGAAAAAAATGAATCTCCCCTAATACCTAAACTGTGTCATGTCTTCATCACACAAATGAATACAGAGATAAAAATAATGTAGCATGTAATTTACACATCCAAAACATGTACACAATCATGGTGATCATGAAATCCAAGCGTACAAAAGATATAGAAATATAATAGTATGCTAGATTAGAAATACTCACAGTGTATTAGAAAACTAAGTTGTCAAAGCAACAAAAATTCTCCCTGTGTGTGGTGGATGCCTCCTTACTTATCCTATATCACTTGTAATAAACTCGGCACATAGGTTAGAGAAAGAGAAATAAAAGACTAACTAAAACTGACTCAACTAACTAAAAGAAAAATAAAAAGACTCAACAACTAAAAGGGGAAAAAATAAAAATAAAAATAAAACAAATATTTACATATATACAATTTCACAACTCCCCCACACCTAGATCTTTCTAGGTCTTCTCCCTCGAGCTCGCTTCCCATCATTCTAATGGGTTCTCTTCAATGGACAAAGTGGAGAGGTTAATCTTTTTGTCATCTTTAATTTTATCCTCTCCAGTTTGTTCATTATTTTCCTCCATCTCCTCTTTCTCTTCTTCCCATACCTCCCCACAATTTCATCATTTTCACACAATATAATTGGAGTGTCCACAATATGATTGCCTGCAAATTTAAGCTCATCCTCAAACATCACCTCAAAACTTAAATCAACAATTTTCTTTGGAGGTGTGTAACTAACCAAAGCATCCCTAACCGATTCATTCAAATATATGAGTTCGTCTTCAAATAGGGTTTCAGAGCTTTGATTAATTAGAGATTCTTGAATCAAGTTTTGAAAAATATGATCATTGGTTGGCTCATCGAAAGTGAAGATACTCAAATCGAGTTTTGTTTTCTCAAAGGGAACTCTAAACTCAAGATACTCAACACATGTTTTCTTATCATTGTGATCACACTCTTCAACAAAAAGCTCATCAAGAAACAAAGGCTCATTATCCATGTAGGCATTCTCACAATTTTGATCAATGTGCTCCATTTTCTCCATATGAGTGGATGTAATTTTTCGCTCCCCAACCCTTGTCTTTTCACAGAACTTAGAAAATTCATCCTCAAATTTCTTTTGAAGTAAAATTCATCATTGTCACATTCCTCTTCACAATAAGATTCAACTGGCTCGACATGAGTTGTTTGTGTAGCCAAATACTTTCTAATCACTTCATCCAGACACTGAGGATCATTATCATGTTTGTACACCTCATGGACCTTCACAACTTCCTCAACAGGCTTCTCATGTTCAAGCTTTTCAAATTGATTAAGATGAAATAATGGGGACTCGAAGGGCATCTCGATGGAATGATTAGACATGTCACTATGGCCAACGATTTGCTCTTCGGGTCTAACTGTTTGGCCTTTATTCATTTTATGAAAGTTGATGTGCTCTTAAATTGACATGGGTCGAGTTGGTATTGGCTCAGAAACTAGTTGATTAGAAAAAGGATCCTTCTCTTGCTCACTAACCAACTCATTTGCTGGCCTGTTTAAGCAGTCTCTAATGTAATAGAGCGCTTGCTTTGAAGTTTGCCTAAAAGTTTCAAAAGCTTCCTCCAGTGTATGTTCCTTGTCCACCTGATTACCATTTAACTCACTTTTCGAAAGTTGATGGAACTCTTGAACTTGATCTGGACTTGTGGTTGAAACAGGTTGATTGAGATGAATCATTATCTTATCCATGTGAGCACATGCCTCGATTAACTGCTGATTGGGTTCGACTATAGTCTGCTGCATGGCTTTTAAACTCTTCTCTAATGTGCTTTCTTCATGCTCATTGTTAAATCCCCAAGACGGTGGTGGTGGTTCAATGTAGGACCAATTAGGTTGAGAATTCTGATATGATTGGTCCCATGAAAATTGAGGACAATTCCAACCCTCTGAATTGAAGTTTGATGGATAAGGCTCGCTCGTAGGTCCTTGAAATGTGTGGAATTGATTTTGACCTGGTCCTAACGAATACCCTATCGAAGGACACTGTTCTGAAGGATGACTTGGATCTTGACAGTGATGACAACCCATTTGATGGTATGAAGAAATTGAGTAGTTCGTAGGATGGATGTATTCATTAAAGTCAGGAAGAGAGGTAGGTGGATGGAAAGGAGGATCTGGCCTATAAAATGGATCGTAACCAAATGAATTTGGATAGGCCATGGGGAAAGGATTTTTTTTCAATTTTTTTAAATTTGTTTTATTTTTTAGAATTTTTTTTGAATTTTGAATTTTTATTTATTTATTTATTTTTTTACAATCCGATATTGGTGTCAAAACAAAAGATAGAACACCGTGTCCCCGGCAACGGCGCCAAAAACTTGATGGGAGATTTTGTCTCCTCGTTTTAAAATACCACAAGTGCACGGTCGTTCGATGTAGCACTTAAGGGTCGATCCACAGGGACAGGTGGTTCTTCTGGTTTCAACACTTCTAGACGAATTGATCAAAAGTTTTGTGGGAGTTTTGTTTTGAACTATATGTTAATTTAGAAAAGTTAAGTCAAGTACCTAGGATTGAATCCCCTAAACTAGAATCAAGTGATCAATCTCGTTTCTCCATACTAGTCTATTGTTGCTCACCAAGATTTCTACTTCTATTAGGTAAAGTAAGTCTGAACACTAGGTCTAAGCATAAGATATTATCCAGTTACATGATCCATCAAAGATAAATTAACTAAATTAAACAAATAACATAAAGGCAACAAAACCCTAAATATGGACCATTAACTCCCGATACATAGCATGTCAAATATCCAGTTATTCTAGAAATTAATCTCCTAAAAGTTATCGGTCACTTGGTGTGCATACAATTCTAGATAAGATATCTACCTTGGTCCACAAGAATTCTAGCCTAGGTTCATCTCTCCGAGGTACTTTCAAGGGGTCTAGCTATACATTACTAAATTAATAATCGAATCAATTGAATAATAAAATATAACTAATAAAAGAAACTAATTTAATTCAATTAAATTAATAACATTCTAATTAATTAAACCAACTATATTAACTAAACTAATTTTAACTTACTAAACTTACCTGGGCACCAAATTGTCATGGTGCGCCACCAAGTCATGGCTGTGGACCCCGCATGTGTTGTTCCCTTTCTCATGTGGCCAAATCAAAGCTTTACTTGGATCAACCTCCTTCCAATTCTCATCATGGTGCTTCTTTCGTGTGGGGCCCGCTCGCACCCGCGTCCCACTTTCTCGTCTATCAAACGTGGCCGAGATGGAGCGGCTTTCGGGTCTTAATGCTTAGACATTTCAAAGGGGCAGAAAATGAAAAAAAGTAATCAAAAGTCAGTGATTTCAGAAGATGATGGAAGAAGCACAAAATAAAATAAAATAAAATAATAAAATATGTTTTAATAATTGGAAAAAGGCTGCCAAAATTCTTCCAAAAGCTTCACAAAAAATTGGCCAAATCCCAGCCCCCTTTTGATCTTGGGATTCATTAGCTTTTATAAACCAATGAAAATGCTATTCTCACATCTTCTCTAAAAATTTCACTCACAAATGTTCTCCTTTCCATCTCAGTTACAAGTCAAATCTGGAGTAAGAATATCGCAAGAGAAAATAAATTACATTCAACTCCCTCAACATTTCATAATTGCACTCAGATCTGGTCCAATGACAGTAGCAGAATGTTTTTGACTTTTACGGGCAGGTAAATGGTTGAATCAGTAAAATCTCTTAACATAAAAGTTGTAGCTCTTTGAATTCTCTTTCTGTAGCATCTTGAATGATTTCGTTCAGAGTACTGTAGCTTAAGTTATAATCAGAATACCGTAACATATTTGGAAAGCAACCCTCAATCTTTTACAAATTGCGTGGTTTTATTGCTGAAAGTAACTGGATTCCTCTTTCTTTTACCTGTTTTCTACAAAAATTCAATCAACTATACCCGAGTAGCATTATTTATATACAAATAATAGATAATTAGGAGCATAAAAATAATATAAAATCGTACTGATCAAATACCCCCACACCTATTATTTGCTAGTCCTCGAGCAAAACTAATAAAAAGAAAAAGAAAAACTAAACTACCTTAACTCACTTTCGTAGGAATCACGGTTGCACTTAGCACGTGTAACAAGCCGTTAACCCCTAGGTTAACCCTAGAGGACGAGTTTTGTCTCGTGAGGGTTTTTAGTAGATTATACCCACAAAATCTAAGAAAGTTAGAGATTGAGAAATAAATAAAAGTAAAATAAGGATAACTGAAAATCAAGAAAAGAAAAACAAATCACTTTTTTTTAGTTAACTAGCTAACAAGATCATCAATTTTCATGAGTTTCATTTTCAAGTAAAACCTCAATTCAAGAAATCATATTGGCTATAAAATAAAGTCTCAAATCCAAAATTGTACACCACCTATCCTAAGTTTCAGATCCCATGTACCTAGGGGTGCCATCGGATCGGATACGGATCGGATATTGTCTTTACCATATCCATATCCGCACCCAACCTTCGGATACGGATACGGATACGGATATTGACGGATGTGAAAAAATGATATCCGTATCCGCTAAAATCGGATATCGGATATGGATCCGTGATTGAGATTTTTAAAGAATAAAAAGAAGTTCAGATTTCTTAGTCTCAATGCGAATCCGCTGTAGCAAGGGCTCAAGCGGGTCGTGATCCTCAGGGAAGGATGCGATGAAAGCTTTTCGACTCGATTCCTCTGTATCTTCAAAATAGGAGAGAAGAGATTAGATTTTGAGATGTATGATATAAAAGATGTGGTTTTGCTGATTTTCTACCACAACCCTATTGCAAGTTAAGGAGCTTGATCTTCATCTTAAGATGTATGTGATTCACCCTAGGTTATTACAAATAATTCAAGCAAGAAAAATCAATACTAGATTCTAGCTAAGTTACATTATTTAAAAGCCAAACTATGGTTCATCCTAACATCTAGGTACAGCCTAATAGAAGACGAATCTCAAATTTATGCTGTCCTAGTTCTTAAGTTTGAAGTCATGAAAAGTCTTTTTAACATGCATCCTAGATTAGGAATTCTAGGTATTTATTTAATCTTCTAGAAAAGTTGCCTTTAAACCTAGGGTTTCTAGAGATGTTCATTAATCAGATCAAGGTTTAACTGCTCTAGGGTTGCTTCAAGAATCTCAGCAAACCACTAAAGAGGATTAGTTCATCATCATTATTTTTTTCTTTTCAAATTATTTTTTTTTTATTATTTAATGAGAAAGATTGCAAGGAAATAAAAAGAAAACCAGAAGAGATCACAGATTAAAAACCCAATCAGAAGATCACAAAATAAAATTGAATCGCATAAAATTAAATGAGGAAAACAATGACCTTTATTGCAGAATAATCTCTGGTTACAAAAGCTTCTCCTTCTCCACAACGTACATGAATGGAAAATACAATCGGGCAGAAATTTAGAGAAAATAGCTAAAGGAAACCCTAATACGTCTCTGGATACCCCTCTCTGCTGCGCTTGCAGGGATATTTATAGTGCAGAAAATGATAGAGTCCCGGATAAGATTGTAGACGAAATCTGGTATCCAGATTCATCCACTCTGCCGCAGAATTGCGGCTTTTGCCGCAAATCTGCAGCAGTTTAGTGGATTCAGGCCACGCGCTTTGGCGCGTGGCTTCTCCTGGCCCGTCCATATGGTCGTCTGCTTCTGGAAGTTTGATCCTGACTCTTCATATTGGGATTTCGAGATAACTTAGAAATCAAGTTACCTTGATCTCAAATATCCCAAATCTTCTATCCACGAATTTCCTTCTTATCTTGGGCTTTTATCCTCATCCTGCAAGTGTTTAGGGTTGGATAGAAGTCTATCCTTCCCTTATCTCTGATATTTGCAACTTTTAGCCCTTGTATTTGCATTTTGACTTCTTGTAATTGCACTTTTTCACCTGGGCTTCAAACATGGGCTTGGATCTGGGCTTTTGGGCTCTTTAAGCTTTATTTCTTATTAAAATAATAATTCGAGGCCTGCACACATTAAATAACAAAATATTAATAAATGTGCATTATAATATGAATAAATGTGCAAATGTGATGGTAAATATGATGATAATTATGCAATTTTTACTACCTATCACACCCCCACACTTATCTTTTTGCTCGTCCTCGAGTAAAAATCAAAAAGAAAAAGAAAAATCTAACCTAGCTAACTCACTTTCGTAGGAATCACGGTTGCACTTAGCATGTGCAACAAGCCGTTAAACCCCTAGGTTACTCTAGAGGACGAGTGTTGTCTCGTGAGGGTTTTCAGCGGATTACACCCACAAAATCCATAAAAAGGAAAATATTTGACTTATATTGGAAGAGACTAAGTAGTCTATAAGTCTTAGCATTATCATTTTTATTCATTCTTAAACTTAGTCTTTATAAAGTCAATCGTTATTCATTTTAGGTAAGGATTAAAATTGAATGTTTAATATAGTCTTTTTCATTACCAAAAATCATATGCACCCTTATGTTTTTACTAGGAATTCCTTAACTTGGACTCTCATGCCTCTTTATTAATATATATATATATATATATATATTTTGATATGTATAACTCATCTAAGTTTCTTTCGTGTAAGTATCAAGGCTTCTTGAGGCCCTAATACCTAACTAATTGATTATTAGATGTGTTAATACATATAAGTAATTTTTCCTTAGTTCCCTCGGACTTTCTAATTCACCCATGTAGCGAACTTAAAGTCGTTGACTCCCAAACCGGTCGGTCTTAGGGCACCAGGTGAGAAAACACCCGGCGGACTCAAATTCGAGTGAACTAGGCCACAAAACTAAGGTTTTATTATATTTATATATATATATATATATATATTTTACTCACTTTTAGGCGTGAATACTTATGCTTCTTGAGGCACATGTATCCAGCTTAATTAGTGATATATCTCTTTTTTTTTTTTATATATATGAGGCACAAGGGTCGTTGTCTTAGAATCCTAGATATGCATTAGGTATGCATAATTCATTAAGGTAAAAATCAAGACTAATTATTTATTCAATTTTTTCTCCTATACCTAAAATTTAAACAATTTATTTATTTGACCAAGTCTTTAGAAATCCTAATCATGATTTTCCTAATCCTTAAAACTAACTTAGGTTTCTTTCAAAAAAAAATAAGTCAAAATACTGTCCTTTTTATAAAATATTTTTTTTTAATTTTTATTATTATTATTATTAAATTTTTTTTTAAATAAAGATAAAAATATTTTATATATATATATATTTTTTATACATCTATTTTACATACCCTTCCCCACACTTATTTCATGCATTGTCCCTAATGTATGAATGAAATTCATGGATGCATGAACTGGCAGAAAGATACAGTTACCGATACAGTGGGTCGGAAAGACCCATGGCCACCTTAACTTCCGGTACCGACTCCAAAAATATCTTAAGACGCTGGCCATTAACCTTGAATGCATTGCCATTTTTGGATCGTAGATCTCTATCGCTCCGTGTGGAAACACGGTCTTAACGATGAATGGCCCTGTCCATCTTGACTTCAACTTGCCGGGAAAAAGATGAAGTCTAGAGTTATAGAGTAAAACTTTTTGTCCTTGGACAAAAGTTTTTCTCGTGATGGATTTATCATGAAAAATCTTAACTCTATCCTTCGCAATCTTTGCATTATCGTATGCATCATTCCTCAACTCCTCTAGTTCAGAAATTTGTAATTTTCGAAACTCACCGGCCTTATCTAAATCGAAATTTAGTTGCTTAATTGCCCAAAGGGCCCGGTGCTCTAGCTCAACAGGAAGGTGGCAAGCCTTTCCAAAGACTAGTCTATAGGGAGACATTCCTAGAATCGTCTTAAAGGCAGTCCTATATCCCCATAGGGCATCCCCCAGTTTGATGGACCAGTCCTTCCTATTCTGATTCACAGTCTTCTCCAAAATGAGCTTGACTTGTCTATTGGAAACTTCTACCTGTCCGCTAGTTTGAGGATGGTAGGGCGTAGACAACTTATGGGTTATGGCATATCTTCGCATAAGAGCTTCAAAAGTTCTATTACAAAAATGTGTGCCATTGTCGCTAATGATGGCTCTAGGGATTCCGAAGCGTGAGATGATATTATCTTTCAAGAATTTGACAACAACTTTGTTGTCATTTGTCTTGCAAGGGACAACTTCTACCCATTTCGACACGTAGTCTACGGCCAACAAGATGTATTGGTGCCCAAACGAATTAGGGAAGGGTCCCATAAAATCGATGCCCCATACATCGAAAAGTTCTACTTCTAGAATGGGATTTAGGGGCATCATATTTCGTTTGGAAATTCTTCCTATCATTTGACATCTTGTGCAAGTCTTGCAATACTCAAATGCGTCTCTAAACACAGTTGGCCAATAAAAGCCACTTTGCAGAATTTTCTCGACAGTTTTACGGGGACCAAAATGTCCACCGCAAGCGAACTCATGACAAAAATCTAGGACACTTCTAGTCTCCTCGTCGGGGACACATCTCCTAATGATTTGGTCGCTACAGTATTTGAAAAGATAAGGATCTTCCCACATGTAATACCGAACTTGAGACAAGAATCGGTATCTATCCTGTTTAGACCAACTAGGTGGTGTTTGGTTTGTGACTAAGTAATTCACTATGTCAGCAAACCAAGGTTCCTTAGAGATGGCTAGAAGTTGCTCATCGGGAAAATTGTCATTGATGGGCAGCTCGTCAGAAGGTGCGTTGGGCACACGAGAGAGATGGTCAGCTATGACATTTTCGACACCTTTTTTATCTCGAATTTCGAGATCGAATTCTTGAAGGAGAAGGATCCAACGAATGAGTCGGGCCTTCGCATCTTTTTTAAGCATAAGGTATCGCAATGCAGAATTGTCAGTGAAGATCGTGGTCTTAGTCTCAAGTAGGTATGGACGGAATTTCTCCAAAGCGAACACTACTGCCAAGAATTCCTTCTCGGTGGTAGTATAGTTCATTTGGGCATCATTTAACGTCCTACTCGAATAGTAGATCACGTGCTGCTTGTTGTCCTTACGCTGTCCTAAGACAGCACCTATCGCAAAATCAGAAGCATCGCACATGATCTCGAAAGGCTTGGACCAGTCCGGAGGTGAGATGATAGGAGCAGAGATAAGTTCCACTTTCAATTTCCCCCATGCACTATGACACCTATCATCAAAGATGAAGGACACGTCCTTAGCTAGAAGGTTTGTAAGGGGTCTAGCAATTTTGCTAAAGTCCTTAATGAACCTACGATAAATCCAGCGTGTCCTAAAAAGGACCGAATGTCCTTCACGCATCGAGGAAGTGGAAGTTTCGCTATGATCTCCACTTTGGCCTTGTCTACCTTAATCCCTTCCCTAGATATCTCATGACCTAGGACAATCCCATGTTGCACCATGAAGTGACACTTTTCCCAATTGAGGGTCAAGTTCTTTTCGGTGCACCTACTTAGCACTAGCTCCAAGTGATGGAGACACTGGTCAAATGAATTTCCATAGACGGAGAAGTCGTCCGTGAAAATTTCTAGGAAACGCTCAACCATATCAGAAAATAAGCTTAACATACAACGTTGGAATGTGGCCGGGGCATTGCATAGGCCGAAAGGCATTCGACAGTAAGCAAATGTCCCAAATGGACACGTGAACGTTGTCTTCTCTTGATCCTCAGGGGCTATAGGGATTTGGTTATACCCTGAATAACCGTCCAAAAAGCAGTAATACTCATGACCTGCTAATCTTCCAACATTTGGTCAATGAAAGGGAGGGGAAAATGATCTTTCCTAGTGGCTGCGTTCAACTTACGGTAGTCTATGCATACTCTCACCTTGGTAGGCAATCGTGTTTGCACTAATTCATGCTTGTCGTTCTCTACCACTGTAAAGCTAGACTTCTTAGGGACCACATGCATTGGGCTAACCATTCGCTATCGGAAATGGAATAAATGATCCCATTATCTAACAGTTTCACTATTTCGGTTTGTACAGCCTCCTGCATAAGTGGGTTTAGTCTACGCTGTGGATCCCTCTTAGGTCTAACCCCTTCCTCAAGATGAATACGATGCTGGACTATCGTAGGGCTCAGTCCCTTAATATCTGCCATAGTCCAACCAATGGCTTCCCTATGTCTCCTAAGGGTTGCCAGCAGGTCCTCCTCTTGCCTATTGGTGAAATTGGATGCAATTATGACCGGTAACGTCTCTTGTTCACCTAGGTAGGCATACTTAAGATGCTTGGGCAAGGCTTTTAACTCCAAAGACGGAGTTGGCTCAATGGGTGGAGGTGTTAAGCTAGAGTCTCCCATCTCTATAGAACTCAGATTTGATTCCCATTCGATCTCATCAAGGCTAATATCACTTGTATCTAACTCTTCCTCTTCCTCTGACTCAAGTATGATCTCATCATTATGCTCACTCGTCATATTTTCAATGAAGTTAACCTCAAAGGGTTGGTCGGTCACATTGTAGGGATGCTTACCTAGGTTGAAAACATTGACTTCCTTGGTCATATCCCCAAAAGTTAATCTCATGGATCCGTTTCTACAATTGATTATTGCATTTGCAGTTGCTAGGAACGGTCTTACTAAGATGACGGGAGTTTGGGACCTAGGATTAGACACAGGTTGTGTCTCTAAGACAATGAAATCTACTGGGTAAATGAATTCTCCTACCCTTATGAGAACGTCATTGATCTCTCCCTTAGGAACTTTGATAGAGCGGTCAGCCAACTGAATAGTAACTTGGGTTGGGTTCAGTTCACCTAATCCAAGTTGTTGGTACACGGAGAAAGGGAGCAAATGATGCTAGCTCCTAAATCGAGGAGTGCTCGATTGATTTCGGCTCGACCTATGGTGCAAGAGATGGTGGGGCAACCTGGATCCTTATACTTGATAGGGATCTGGTTGGACAATAGCTCACTAATGTTAGTGGCTAGAAAAACCTTCTTAGGCACATTAGTCTTTCTTTTCTTGGTGCACATGTCTTTAAGGAATTTGGCATAGCTAGGGACATGTTGGATTGCATCAAGAAGTGGAATGTTGAGCCTAACTTGATTGAACACCTCTAATAATTTCTCCATATGTGCATTGTTGTTGCTTCTAAGCCTATTTGGAAATGGAGCTATAGGCTGGTGCAACTGACCTGCTGACTTTTCAGCTTCAGTTTCATTAGGGCTGGATGGAGCAGGAGTGGAGCTAGATGGAATGGAAGTGGAGCTAGATGGAATGGATGGCATGGATGGATCCGATGGCATGGATACTTGATTATCAACTTGTTTCCCCGATCTGAGTGTATGGACCATATGACACTGATTTGGGTCTTGAGCCTCATTGGCTGGCCTAGGATTCCTAGGGTTAGGCAATGGTTGACTCGGTAGGGTACCCCTTTGTCTCTCTTGCTGGCTCAATTGGATCTCTATCCTACTTAGGACTTGAGCCAGCGTGTCTTGGCTTTTAACTAGGGTATCCACCTTTCTTTCCATGTTGGAGAGCCTTGTTTCCATTTGTGAATATTGGAAAGAAGGTGGCTGATTTTGACTGGGAAAACCTTGCTAATAGGGCGGATTTTGGAAATTGTTGGAGAATTTGGGCCTAATCTGCTCATTGTTACTTGGGCCCCATGAAAAATTGGGATGGTTTCTCCAACCAGGATTATAAGTGGGCGAATACGGATTATTGGCAGGCCTAGTGAAGGCCGCACTCATATGTTCGGGCAAACTTTTATGCGCTATGAAGACAGGACATTCCTCGAACACATGGTTCCTATCTTGACAATAAGTACAGCCCGCCGAAGATGTTGGGCTAACTTGGTTCACAGAGACTGGCTCTTTAGTTTCAAGAGCCTCTAGTCTACGTATAACAGCAGCTAACTTAGCATCAGTTGCTACATTGGCCTCAATGGAATGAATACCTCCTTTTGAAGAAGTGGGGTCATTAGTCCTAGATTTCTCAGGAGTAGGGTCCCATTGGATGGATTTTTCAGCTAATTCCTCAAACAATAACCATCCTTCATCTTCATTCTTTTGTAGAAATCCTCCTTGACACATGGATTCTAACAGTGTTTTAGTAGAATAATCTAATCCATCATATAGAACTTGGCAAAGTCGCCATTTCTCAATCCCATGGTGAGGACATTGGGCAAGGAGATCCTTAAAACGCTCGAAGTATTTCCAAAAAGGTTCATTGGCTGTTTGCTTAAACTGTAGGATATTCTTCCTAATCAGTGCAGTCTTGTGAACGGGATAAAATTTCTTTAAGAAGGCCTTAACGAAACTGTCCCAAGTAGATATAGAACCAAGCTCTAGACTGTAGAGCCATTTCTTTGCTAAATCCTTTAAAGCAAAGGGGACAAACCTAAGTTTAATGGCATCTTTTCCTAACTTAGGAATATTCATCATTAAACATACTTCCTCAAATTCCCTTATGAAGAAGTATGCATCCTCGGATTCAAGTCCATGAAACTTGGGAAGGGTGTTGATATATTGTGGCTTAAGCTCAAATGGGTCAACACCTTCATTACTCAGCTTGATGCAAGAGGGAATAGAGGTTCTAATAGGATAGAACCTATGTTGGAGAGATGGCGGTTGTGCCATGTGAGAGTCGGGCTTTTGCTCGGGTGGTGAACTAGTCCTAGTCAGCCTGGATGTAAGTTGGTCTCTCGACCAAGTGGGCATGCACAATTAGCAACCAAGTTCACCCAATCAACCAAAAAAAAGAAAAACAAACAAAATCCTATTATAGGGTTATCCTTGACCTAGATGACTCCTAACTTTAGACTGTCCTTAGGAGGTCTATTGTCGACGTCAACCACAAGCTAATCGGCCAGGTCAGGGCAAGACCGGTAGGAGGTTTTCCGTCAGAGACGTTCCTTAATTAAATAACCACCGTTCTTCGGGCTTTCGGCCCTCAATCCCTTTGCTAGACACCGATTTGACAAGGGTTAATTTCGAACAATTTTCCTTCTTCGGTCAATCTCCTATTGAGTCCGAGTTAACCTAGGGCCAACGTCTAGTCAGGTTTTACTTAAGGTTAGGGTTGTGAGTGTGACAGATATGATTTGTGGGCCAAGGAAGGGTGATGAAATCCCCACCTTATCTTATTTATGGGTTATGCCCTTAAAATGAATTAGTGTACGTGTAAAGCTGTAGAAAAGTAATCACTCAAGAAAGCAGTAAACAACCAAGAGTGTTTCCTAATCTATATGCTATGCAAACGTACCTTGTCGCCAGCACTCTTCAACAGAATTAAAGAATTAAAATAGACACGTGCCCTAAAATGCAAGAGTCTAAAAATATTTTTTTTTTAATTTTCAACAAATAGGTTAATGTTATTTATTAGCAGTTACAGAGTGATCACAGAGAAATATAATCACAGCAGAAATCAGAATTTTGCAATTCAGAGCAACCTGCAGAAAAGCAGGTTAGTAGTTCACTACAATTGCCGCAGATTTGCGGCTTTTGCCGCGGATCTGCGGCAAATATGTAGGCCCTGGTGCTCTGCCTTCGAGGGCAGAGGCACTGGGTTGCTGTATGTCCTTTCTGCTGCTCTGTTTTCCTATTCTCTGTATCTACAAACAGAAAGAATTAAAAATTGATTAGAACGAGGAAATCGTGCCGTTCCTTCCCCGGCAGCGGCGCCAAAATTTGATTGAGATTTTTAAAGAATAAAAAGAAGTTCAGATTTCTTAGTCTCAATGCGAATCCGCTGTAGCAAGGGCTCAAGCGGGTCGTGATCCTCAGGGAAGGATGCGATGAAAGCTTTTCGACTCGATTCCTCTGTATCTTCAAAAATAGGAGAGAAGAGATTAGATTTTGAGATGTATGATATAAAAGATGTGGTTTTGCTGATTTTCTACCACAACCCTATTGCAAGTTAAGGAGCTTGATCTTCATCTTAAGATGTATGTGATTCACCCTAGGTTATTACAAATAATTCAAGCAAGAAAAATCAATACTAGATTCTAGCTAAGTTACATTATTTAAAAGCCAAACTATGGTTCATCCTAACATCTAGGTACAGCCTAATAGAAGACGAATCTCAAATTTATGCTGTCCTAGTTCTTAAGTTTGAAGTCATGAAAAGTCTTTTTAACATGCATCCTAGATTAGGAATTCTAGGTATTTATTTAATCTTCTAGAAAAGTTGCCTTTAAACCTAGGGTTTCTAGAGATGTTCATTAATCAGATCAATGTTAACTGCTCTAGGGTTGCTCAAGAATCTCAGCAAACCACTAAAGAGGATTAGTTCATCGTCATTATTTTTTTCTTTTCAAATTATTTATTTATTTTTTTATTATTTAATGAGAAAGATTGCAAGGAAATAAAAAAGAAACCAGAAGAGATCACAGATTAAAAACCCAATCAGAAAGATCACAAAATAAAATTGAATCGCATAAAATTAAATGAGGAAAACAATGACCTTTATTGCAGAATAATCTTTGGTTACAAAGCTTCTCCTTCTCCACAACGTACATGAATGGAAAATACAATCGGGCAGAAATTTAGAGAAAATAGCTAAAGGAAACCCTAATACGTCTCTGGATACCCCTCTCTGCTGCGCTTGCAGGGATATTTATAGTGCATAAAATGATAGAGTCCCGGATAAGATTGTAGACGAAATCTGGTATCCAGATTCATCCACTCTGCCGCAGAATTGCGGCTTTTGCCGCAAATCTGCGGCAGTTTAGTGGATTCAGGCCACGCGCTTTGGCGCGTGGCTTCTCCTGGCCCGTCCATATGGTCGTCTGCTTCTGGAAGTTTGATCCTGGCTCTTCATATTGGGATTTCGAGATAACTTAGAAATCAAGTTACCTTGATCTCAAATATCCCAAATCTTCTATCCACGAATTTCCTTCTTATCTTGGGCTTTTATCCTCATCCTGCAAGTGTTTAGGGTTGGATAGAAGTCTATCCTTCCCTTATCTATGATATTTGCAACTTTTAGCCCTTGTATTTGCATTTTGACTTCTTGTAATTGCGCTTTTTCACCTGGGCTTCAAACATGGCTTGGATCTGGGCTTTTGGGCTCTTTAAGCTTTATTTCTTATTAAAATAATAATTCGAGGCCTGCACACATTAAATAACAAAATATTAATAAATGTGCATTATAATATGAATAAATGTGCAAATGTGATGGTAAATATGATGATAATTATGCAATTTTTACTACCTATCAATCCGATATTAGCGGATCGGATGCGGATACTAATCGGATATATAAAAATGGATACGCTTAAGGAACAACTAAATAGATATACTTATATTACTTTTTATCTCGTTTACAACAATATTAAATGTGATACATATTATGATATTATTGTGGACATATCAATGCTTCCACCATATCCATTGTCATTCGACTTCTATAGCAATATATTACATGAGCACGGTGCTATATGTCGATTCGGATGGCATGATTGATGTCGAAATATTCAAAATATCTCATGCTACTCTTACAAGAATCGGATACTTTTCACTATCACTTTTTCACCAACTCAAATATCAAAATTTATTGCCTCATTCCATTGAAGAATAGTCTCTTTCATACGAATATCATTGTCAAGCACCCAACTTTCGGATATCGGATCGGATACGGATAGGATATTGCTTTTACCATATCCGTATCCTCACCCAACTTTCGGATACGGATACGGATACGGATATTGGCGGATGTGAAAAAATGATATCCGTATCCGGGTTGGAGGCGGATTCGGATACGGATATCCGCGGATAATCCGTATCCGGTGGCACCCCTACATGTACCCCGTGATCGTGATGCAGTTCTTAAGCTTGGGAATATTATATTGCAACTTTCATCTTTTTTTTTTATAACAAATTTTTTTCTTCTTTTTTTTAAGTCTTTTTTAATTTTTTTAACTATCTTTCGCGTAGATACCAAGGCTTCCTGAGGCCAAAGCACCTAGCTAATTGACAATCAAAATTATTAAATTTTTATAGTGTCTTGTCCTATTAGGCTTTCTCAGCTACCCATGTAACGAGTTTTGGGCCAATACTCCCAAACCAGATGGTCTTAGGGCAATAAGTGTAAAAATACTCCTACGGAATTAATTACTCAAGCAACTAAGGCCACAACCCACAAGACAAGACTTATTAATATCTATTTTACTATATAATAAATTTTTTTTAGTTATAATCAATATCCCAAGCCTATGAACTTAAAAGTGTAAGTGTTATTGGGTACATAATCACTTAGACTAAGTTTAGATGGTATGTCTATTTTAGATTCTAATCTTTATTTTAAGATTTTATGATTCTTTCATTTTGATCTTACCTTTAAAATTCGCTCATGAATACTAAATCACTCACATATTAGCTAACCATTTGTAAAAAAATTAAAATTCAATTTTTTTCAAAATTTTTTTTTTTTTAAAGACTCCTAAAAGAAAATAAAGAAAAAGAAAAAAAACCCTAAAAGCAAAACAAAATAAAAATAAAGAATCCTAAAAGAAAAAAAATGAATCTCCCCCAATACCTAAACTGTGTCATGTCTTCATCACACAAATGAATACAGAGATAAAAATAATGTAGCATGTAATTTACACATCCAAAACATGTACACAATCATGATGATCATGAAATCCAAGTATACAAAAGATATAGAAATGTAAAAAGTATGCTAGATTAGAAATACTCACAGTGTATTAGAAAACTAAGTTGTCAAAGCAACAAAAATTCTCCCTGTGTGTGGTGGATGCCTCCTTACTTATCCTGTATCACTTGTAATAAACTCGGCACATAGGTTAGAGAAAGAGAAATAAAAGACTCACTAAAACTGACTCAACTAATTAAAAGAAAAATAAAAAGACTCAACAACTAAAAGGGGAAAAAATAAAATAAAAATAAAACAAATATTTACATATATACAATTTCACAACTCCCCCACACCTAGATCTTTCTAGGTCTATTCCCTCGAGCTCGCTTCCCATCATTCTAATGGGTTCTCTTCAATGGACAAAGTGAAGAGGTTAATCTTTTTGTCATCTTTAATTTTATCCTCTCCAGCTTGTTCATTATTTTCCTCCATCTCCTCTTTCTCTTCTTTCCATACCTCCTCACAATTTCATCATTTTCACACAATATAATTGGAGTGTCCACAATATGATTACCTGCAAATTTAAGCTCATCCTCAAACATCACCTCAAAACTTAATCAATAATTTTCTTTGGAGGTGTGTAACTAACCAGAGCATCCCTAACCGATTCATTCAAATATATGAGTTCGTCTTCAAATAGGGTTTCAGAGCTTTGATTAATTAGAGATTCTTGAATCAAGTTTTGAAAAGTATGATCATTGGTTGGCTCATCGAAAGTGAAGATACTCAAATCGAGTTTTATTTTCTCAAAAGGAACTCTAAACTCAAGATACTCAACACATGTTTTCTTATCATTGTGATCACACTCTTCAACAAAAAGCTCATCAAGAAACAAAGGCTCATTATCCATGTAGGCATTCTCACAATTTTGATTAGTGTGCTCTATTTTCTCCATATGAGTGGATGTAATTTTTCGCTCCCCAACACTTGTCTTTTCACAGAACTTAGAAAATTCATCCTCAAATTCTTTTGAAGTAAAAATTCATCATTGTCACATTCCTCTTCACAATAAGATTCAACTGGCTCCACATGAGTTGTTTGTGTAGCCAAATACTTTCTAATCACTTCATCCAGACACTGAGGATCATTATTACGTTTGTACACCTCATGGACCTTCACAACTTCCTCAACAGGCTTCTCATGTTCAAGCTTTTCAAATTGATTAAGATGAAATAATGGGGACTCGAAGGGCATCTCGATGGAATGATTAGACATGTCACTATGGCCAACGATTTGCTCTTCGGGTCTAATTGTTTGGCCTTTATTCATTTTATGAAAGTTGATGTGCTCTTAAATTGACATGGGTCGAGTTGGTATTGGCTCAGAAACTAGTTGACTAGAAAAAGGATCCTTCTCTTGCTCACTAATCAACTCATTTGCTGGCCTGTTTAAGCAGTCTCTAATGTCATAGAGCACTTGCTTTGAAGTTTGCCTGAAAGTTTCAAACGCTTCCTCTAGTGTATGTTCCTTGTCCACCTGATTACCATTTAACTCACTTTGCGAAAGTTGATGGAACTCTTGAACTTGATCTGGACTTGTGGTTGAAACAGATTGATTGAGATGAATCATTATCTTATCCATGTGAGCACATGCCTCGATTAACTGCTGATTGGTTTCGACTATAGTCTGCTGCATGGCTTTAAAACTCTTCTCTAATGTGCTTTCTTCATGCTCATTGTTAAATCCCCAAGACGGAGGTGGTGGTTCAATGTAGGACCAATTAGGTTGAGAATTCTGATATGATTGGTCCCATGAAAATTGAGGACAATTCCAACCCTATGAATTGAAGTTTGATGGATAAGGCTCGCCGTAGGTCCTTGAAGTGTGTGGAATTAATTTTGACCTGGTCCCAACGAATACCCTATCGAAGGACACTGTTCTGAAGGATGATTTGGATCTTGACAGTGATGATAACCCATTTGATGGCATAAAGAAATTGAGTAGTTCGTAGGATGGATGTATTCATTAAAGTCAGGAAGAGAGGTTGGTGGATGGAAATGAGGGTCTGGCCTATAAAATGGATCGTAACCAATGAATTTGGATAGGCCATGGGGAAAGGATTTTTTTTAATTTTTTAAATTTGTTTTATTTTTTAGAATTTTTTTGAATTTTGAATATTTATTTATTTATTTATTTTTTTACAATCCGACATTGGTGTCAAAACAAAAGATAGAACACCGTGTCCCCGGCAACGGCGCCAAAAACTTGATGGGGAGATTCTGTCTCCTCGTTTTAAAATACCACAAGTGCACGGTCGTTCGATGTAGCACTTAAGGGTCGATCCACAGGGACAGGTGGTCTTCTGGTTTTAACACTTCTAGACGAATTGATCAAAAGTTTTGTGGGAATTTTGTTCTGAACTATATGTTAATTTAGAAAAGTCAAGGCAAGAACCTAGGATTGAATCCCCTAAACTAGAATCAAGTGGTCAATCTCGTTTCTCCATACTAGTCTATTGTTGCTCACCAAGATTTCTACTTCTATTAGGTAAAGTAAGTCTGAACACTAGATCTAAGCACAAGATATTATCCAGTTAGATAAATTAACTAAATTAAACAAATAACATAAAGGCAACAAAACCCTAAGTATGGACCATTAACTCCCGATACATAGCATGTCAAATATCCAGTTATTCTAAAAATTAATCTCCTAAAAGTTATCGGTCACTTGGTGTGCATACAATTCTAGATAAGATATCTACCTTGGTCCACAAGAATTCTAGCCTAGGTTCATCTCTCTGAGGTACTTTCAAGGGGTCTAGCTATGCATTACTAAATTAATAATCAAATCAATTGAATAATAAAACATAACTAATAAAAGAAAATAATTTAATTCAATTAAATTAAATAAGATTCTAATTAATTAAACCAACTATATTAACTAAACTAATTTTAACTTACTAAACTTACCTGGGCACCAAATTGTCATGGTGCGCCACCAAGTCATGGCTGTGGACCCCGCATGTGCTGTTCCCTTTCTCATGTGGCCAAATCAAAGCTTTACTTGGATCAACCTCCTTCCAATTCTCATCATGGTGCTTCTTTCGCGTGGGGCCCGCTCGCACCTGCTTCCCACTTTCTCGTCTATCAAAACGTGGCCAAGATGGAGCAGCTTTCGGGTCTTAATGCTTAGACATTTCAAAGGGGAAAAAAATGAGAAAAAGTAATCAAAAGTTAGTGATTTCAGAAGATAAAGGAAGAAGCACAAAATAAAATAAAATAAAATAATAAAATATGTTTTAATAATTGGAAAAGGCTGCAAAATTCTTCCAAAAGCTTCACAAAAATTGGCCAAAATCCCAGCCCCCTTTTGATCCTAGGGTTCATTAGCTTTTATAAGCCAATGAAAATGTTATTCTCACATCTTTTCTAAAAATTTCACTCTCACAAATGTTCTCCTTTCTATCTCAGTTACAAGTCAAATCTGGAGTAAGAATATCGCAAGAGAAAATAAATTACATTCTACCCCCTCAACATTTCATAATTGCACTCAGATCTGGTACAATGACAGTAGCAGAATGTTTTTGACTTTTACGGGTAGGTAAATGGCTGAATCAGTAAAATCTCTCAACATAAAAGTTGTAGCTCTTTGAATTCTATTTCCGTAGCATCTTGAATGATTTCATTCGGAGTCCTGTAGATTAAGTTATGATCAAAATACCGTAACATATTTGGAAAGCAACCATCAATCTTTTACAAATTGCGTGATTTTATTGCTGAAAGTAACCGGATTCCTCTTTCTCTTTCTTTTACCTGCTTCCTGCAAAAGTTCAATCAACTATACCTGAGTAGCATTATTTATATACAAATAATAGATAATTAGGAGCATAAAAATAATATAAAATCGTGTTGATCACATCCAACTGTCGAATAGATCAGTCCTTAGAGACGGCCAGACTGTATACGGTATAGACAATGATCGCTTTGATGACCGGACTGATGTCTCACTATAATTTAATCCTGGTTGTTGATGAAAATCCTTGGCCACCAGGCGGGTCTTATACCTGTCAACAAAATCATCAGGTTTATGTTTTAACTTGAAACCCATTTGCAGCTAATCAGATTCATGGTAGGGTGGTATAGTACAAGAGACTAGGTTTTTTTTTTTAAGCAAGGCATTCATCTCAGTATCCATTACCTGGCGCCACTTGGGATCTTTAGAAGCATGTATTAAACATGTAGGTTTGATAGGAGCGGTGACCAAGTCGGCCATAAGACAGGTAGGCATGGGATACCGGGTGACTAGCCAGACCTTTGGTATTCTGGTGTTATCCTCTGTTCTGGTGACCATATGGTGGGTCCTGGTAGGAGGGGGACAAGGAGAGCCCAAGGATGAGGATAATGAGAAGGACTCATCGACGGGTGCTGGTGGAGGTGGTGGAGAAGGAGAATGTGATGGAGGTGGTGGTGGAGAAGGAGATGAGTCAATGGTGGGGCTCGCATGAGATGAGGGGACAGAAACAATGGAAGGTAACAGAAACGTGAAGGTGGGGATCGATGGTGAGGGTGGGGGAGTAGGTGGAGAGAGGACAGAGGAGACTGGAAGGAAAGTAGGATTCGTCGAACACAATATCCCGGGAGATGTAAATACGACCAAAGGGGACATACAAACATTGATAACCTTTATGCGAAGCCGACTAACCTAAGAAGGCACATTGACTGGACTGAAAATCAAACTTATAAGTTTAGTATTGACGCAGAAGAGGGTAGCAAGCATAACCAAAAATACGTAAGGAAAGGTAGTCAGGTACTTTATGAAATAATTTCTAGTAGGGAGATAAATTATGGAGGACAGAGGTGGGCATTCTATTGATGAGAAATGAGACGGTTTGGAAAGCATAAGGCCAGTAATAAAATGAAATTTTTGACCGGGCCAGAAGAGTGAAACCGGTCTCGACAAGGTGGCGGTGCTTTCTCTCTGCGGTACCTTTTTGGGTACAGTGTGTGGATAGAATAAGCGATGGGCAATATTCTGAGAATACAAGTAAGGTTTAAATTTGATGAATTCGCCACCACCATCAGTTTGGAGTGCTTTAATGGAACGCCCAAGAAATTTTTTCACATGAATTTTGAACTCAAGAAAAATAGTGAAAGCATCATCTTATTAATTTAAGGATAAAACCAAATATACTTACTGTAGTGATTTATAAAACTAATATAATAGCAATGATCACTTACAGCAAACACAGGAGACGGACCCTATAGATCGAAGTGAATAAGCTCAAAGGAACAGCAGTAATCGTGAAAGATGGATAAAAAGGGAAACGATGACTTTTCCTTGCTGACAGGGGATGAAGAGAGGGGTACCAGCACAGTCAGTGAAGAAAGAAAGCCGATGCTGAAATAAAATACTGGAGATAAATTTGGTGGAGGGATGACCTAGACACTCATACCAGATGAAGGATCATGCACGCTCACCGAGAAGAGCCAGGGGAGAGGTGGTGAAGTTGTGGTTCCTCAAGGAGAAGACATACAGGCCATCCTTAAGTTATCCCCGCAGTAGAGTTTTTCGGGTGGAGATATCCTTGACAAAACAGGAGTCAGGGTGAAATTCAAGGACTTATTATCAGCAATAAATTAACTAACAAATAAAAAAATTTGGTGATATCAGGAACATGTAAAAGGTTTTTTAAGATAAAAAAGAAATAGGAGAACACAATAAAGAAGCACCAATAGATTTGATAGGTAAACATGTTCCATTACCCATGCGAACTCTGTCGGGTTCTTGATATTCTGAGTGAACTGCTAGATTCGCCATGGCAGCCGTTAGGTGATGAGTGGCTCCAGAGTCAACATACCAGTTGAGATCGACTGGACTATTCTCAAAAGAGTGAAAAATAGCAGTTGGGCTAGCCGAATTATCATAATGATTGTAGAACTGGTTAGCATAATGGCCAAAATAATTGCATATTTGGCATAAAGGTCGGCCACCAGCGGACTGATGTGGTGGTGGGAAGGAACATCCACGAGCACGATTGTGCTTCCTGCCTCAGCCACGTCCATCACCACGGAAAGAACATGGAGCCGAATGGTTGCTTGGAGTGCGGGAGGCAATACGAAACGCAGGAGAAGGGAAGATGAGGGTTGTGGAGTCTGGTGGGATAGCACGCACACGATAAATCTCCTGGCTAAGCATGAGGCCAATAAGTTCTTCTGACAATACAGGGTCAACTCGTGTGTTGACAGAGGTGACGAACAAGTCATACCTGGGAGACTGACCACTGAGCAAGGTAGAGGCGAGGTCGGAGTCGGCAACTGGATTAGCCACTGCTGTCAGGTTGTCCATGATGGACTTGACAGACTGAATGTACTCTGACATAGAAGAAGTGCCCATCTTAACGATGTGCAGCTCGTATTTAAGTTGCTACATTCTAACTCTGGAGGGTAACGCAAAGATTTGCTCCAGAGAGCACCACACATCACCAGATGTGATGAGGCTCACGAGATGAGCAAGAACAGCCTCAGTGAGCGAGAAGATAAGCTAGCATAAGAGCATCTGATCAAGCTTGATCTAATGAATGTATTCCAGATTGATAGTGAGCTGAGCATCCTTCTCAGTAGAAGGAACGAACCGGACTGGACACGAAGAGATTCCATCGATGAGGCCTTCAAGGTTGTGGAGTTTGAGAAGAGGAAGAATCTGGGAACGCCACAGTAGGTAGTTTGACATTTAAAAAGTGAGTGACATTGGGATTAGGAGTAACCACAGATGTGGGTGTTTGGATGGAGGTGAGAGAAGATGAAGAGAAAATACTTGATATGGTACAGGAGTTGCTCTGATACCAAGATAAAGAAGAAGGAGAAGAACACTTATTTGAGCAATGACAAGATATCAGCAGCTATGTCTCTTGGTTGTATATATACACACATATTGGTCACATATTTACACTGATTTGGGAGAAACATTAGGAAATATTATTGAGAAAGAGAATGAGAAGCACATGGTGCATGAGTCCAATGAGTGTCATGTTTTTCTATAATAATAGAGAGATTTTAGGATCTGCTTGATTTCATGAGGAGTTTTTTTCACATTGATCACATGTTTTATATGAGTCACGTGTTGTCATTGATATCTCTAACAAACAACTACAAAATCAAATAAAATACAAGTAGTTAGAGATTTCACACCTTTAGTGTAAATTTCATGTCAGACTATCAAGGAAATCTACAAGGAAATGCAGAAACTTACCGAGAAATCAATTTACTTTATTATTCCCAAGTGCAGATAAATCTAAAATCATCATGCTTACAATCTTAAACCTAAAATAATGCAGGTCACAATCATGATATTCATTAGCATTAGGACCAAAATAACACTATCCAAATTCAAATTCTTTAATACAGTTCAAAAGCAAGATGAGTTATCTTCTTGTTCACAAGAATGGAATCAAATTTGCTCGAACGATCTGCTTCAGAATGGCTTTCTCCTCGTCGATTTTTCTTTTCTCCAAAGGATCACAAGGCTTGACTCTCCTCTTCTCTTCCAGCTGTTTGACGGGAGAAATAATTGAAGACCGGAATGTAAATTCTTTATTTGATAGTAAAGAAAGTTACAACGGATCAATAATCCTCTTACAAGAGAGGGAAGATGTTGAGACTTCAATCTTCCCTTTGTTTAATGCTGGGTTCTTCAGGTGGCGGTGGAAAGTGAATCTTATTTTCCATTGACCGGGTGAATGTCAAGAACTCTTGGGGATCTTCTCTTCGGATGGAAGACGGGGTAACACAGCTCCTGTCGACCAGAAATCTCAAAAAGATTATAGGCAAAGATTAGCTTGTACGCAGTAAGTTACTTGAAGAGTTTGACTCTCTTTCCTTTTCTATGGAAGCTCACAAGTCAAATTCTTCTCCCCAGAAATCTCTCTTCTAATTTTTTCTGACCCCTTCTCCATAGCAACGGGGCTATTTATAGAGATTTTAGGGGCGAACGTGCCCCCTAAAAACACTCCACAATGGAGGTTAACTTTCTCATTATGTGGGTAGTGATTGACCTCATGACGAGGGAAGTTATAACTGAGACGCGGGTTTCGACCCTTAGCGCCTTGGTGCTGCAGTGCTGCTGAGATGCGAGTTTCGACCCTCGCTCCTTGGTGCTGCAGTGCTGCTGAGACTGCGACGAGCCCTGCGTCTGGAGTTCTGCTTTTTGATGACTTGTCTTTTAATAATTTTTAGACAGCCTACAGAACTCCCTCCAAAGTTTTCGATATTCCGCGTTAGCTGAGACGGATTTCGAAATACTTTGGACTCTAGCTGGATTCATACTCTCATGATTGGACTGACAATCATTTGAGATGCTCTGAGCTTAATCTTGTCTGGAATATGGTCTTCGTGAGTGTACTGTGGAACCCTTTGAAGCTGCCAGAAATGATCGTGGAGAGTGTCTAGATACACAATCTAAACCTCCCTGGTGCTCTGAGTTAGTTGTTGGTGTACTTTAAATCAGGGTGGACAGTCGTCTGTTTGTGCTAGTGTACTGTTGAACTGAATTGCAGAAGTAAGGACTGAATGCAAGTCCTGCAAACGCAGGGGGTTATGCTGCTTTTAAAGACGCAGTTCTCACTTGGAGTGGGGACGCATCATTAGTTATGCCGCAGAGACGCAATTCTTGTAGGGGTGCATCTTTTGAGATGAAGACGCGGCTGTTGCTCCATGAGGTAGACGCGACTTTGGCCTAGTTGAAAAGGTGCGACCTTCGGAGGGGCGCGTCTTTTGGAATGAAGACGTGGTTGTCGCTTTGTGAAGCAGATGCAACTTTGGCTTAGTTGAGAAGGTGCGTCCGTCGGAGGGACGCGTCTCTTGGGATGAAGACGCGGTTGTTGAATGTGAATCCGTGCTGGGAGTATGTTGCCACGTGTCCTGTGGAATTGAGAGGACATCTTCTTTTTGGCATGTGAACTTCGCGCTGCATTTAATGCGCTTTCCACGCGTCAGGCGGAGATTAGGCGTCGAGCCAAGCACCGCATATCTTTATGAATCACTGTGCCTATAAAAGGCAACAGTCTTTCAAGAGTCATCATTAGACTCTTCTTCTTCATTTTGCACCTGTTAGGGTTAAGAAAGCTCGAAGCTTTTCGTTCTCTTCGTGTCTTTCATCCCCAACACCGAACCCTTAGTCACAATGGCACCAAAGGCTAAGCGTGCTGCTTCGCCTTCCAAGGCCGTCGTTCCTGAGATCCAAATGGGCGGTTCTTCCATGCAGGAAGCCCCTATTTCAGGTATTAAAAGCCATCGGACCTGGTTTCCGCCATTAAAGGGGTTTATAGAGTTCTTTTAACTCTTTAAATTCCTTTTGGATGGGAACCGCCGACGCGGGCTCATGCCCGTGTTTGATCTTTAGGCGCGGTTCTTGAGTCGATAAACAGGACGCAGATTTGATGACCTCTGTATCTTTTATCTGCTTGAGTCTGCATCCGTTTGTTGAACACAGGGCCCTATTGAGCCTTGCGTTTTGAATGCAATACTTTAAAATATTTCTAAGTGTGAGGGATTCAGACGCTGATTTCTTATGGCTCTTGCGTCTTGATGGATCTTGCGTCTGAGTCCAATACTTAGAAATTTTTCATAAGTTCTGGATTTTTAAAACGCGGGTTCCATGCTAGCCTCGCGATCTTTGGATCTGGACGCAAGTTTTAATGATCTCCGCGTCTGGGTTCATTTATGCGTTTGAATTGCAAACACTTAATCATTTTCTGTCAAATTTCTGATCAAATGTTGCTCTCTTTTTGCAGTGCGATATTCCTCCAACCCTCTATCTAAAAAATGTCACTTCGGGCACGTAGGCGGCGCAGACCATAATCTAACCTTCGTGTTGCAGAAGACTGCTCCTGTGACTACTGATAAGTCGAAGGAGCGAAAGGAGAAGATCTCTAATGTTAGCATGAGGACCTTCCGGGAAATTATCACCGACGGAGTGTTTGAGATGGATTCGCGTATTTCGTTAAGGAAACCTGTCTTCTTTTTTGGTAATGGCATTGACGAGGATAGTAGTGCCTTGCATGACGGTGATTACAAGTGGCTTCGCTAGATAGGGGATAGGAAATTCTTTCTTCCCAATATGGAGAGGATGTATCCCATATCCTATCTCCAGCACATGTCTGTTCATCGTGCAATGGAATGGGATCATACCCTATCTGCCTCCAGTGTCTCCCTCGACATACTAGGCGCCAAAAATGTACACTCTGGCGATCATGAGAAGGAGATTTTTGGTTTATTTCCCGGATTAATCAGATCTGAGTATCCAAGAGGGGAAACCCCTCGGCACGACACGACCTTCATCAATCAGTTTATAAGGGTAAGAGGTGATTTTTCTGTTGACTTCCGCCCGCTCGGGTGGGTTCATTCTTCCGACAAGTCCTGGTGGGGCAAGATGGTAGGATTTGTCCTCGTCGAACTCGGAGCTCTGTTGGAACAAGTGGGACTATATCATGCAGTCAGGGCTGTGCAATATGGTATCCCGCAAAGTTCTCACAATTTTTATGGGATCCTGGTGTACGCGCCGGAAAAAGAAAGCAAGATTCGCTGTAAAGATTTCCTTGAATCAGATGAAAAATTACAACAAAACTATTTTTCCTTCCAGTTACAAGGGAGGGAAGATGTTGAGTCTTGAATCCTCCCTTTGTTTAAGGCTGGGTTCTTCAAGTGGCGGTGGAGAGTGAATCTTGTTCTCCGTTGACCGGATGACCGTCTGAATCGTCAGGGATCTTCTCTTTGGCTGGTAGAAAGAGTAACACAGCTCTGTCTACCAAAACTCTCAAAGAGAAGGTAGGCAAAGGGCAGCTCGTACGCAGCGAGCTTGTCGAAGAGTTGAGCTCTCTCCTGTCTCTGTCTGTCTTTCTCTCTGTGTGTGATCCTTGTCGTCTGTGTCTGATCCTCGTTCTCGCGCCCCTGTTGTTGTTGTTGTTGTCCCATGTCCATAGGACGGGGCTATTTATAGAGGTTTCAGGGGTGAACGTGCCCCCTAAAAATGCTCCACAACGAGGGGCTAACTCCCTCGCTACATGGGCGGCGATTGGCCCCATATCCAGGGCGGTTGTAACCGAGGCGCGGGTTTCAACCCACGCGCCTTGATACTGAGACGCGGGCTTTGGGTCCTCGCGTCTTGATGTTGAGACGCGGGATTTAGACCCTCGCGCCTTGGGATTGAGACGCGGGCTTTGGACCCTCGCGCCTTGAGGTTGAGACGCGGGCTTTAGACCCTCGCGCCTTGGGGTTGAGACGCGGGCTTTGGACCCTCGCGCCTTGAGGTTGAGACGCGGGCTTTAGACCCTCGCAGCTTGGGGTTGAGACGCGGGTGTCGAGCCCTCGCGTCTTGATACTGAGACGCGAGTGTCGAGCCCTCGCGTCTAGAGCTTGAAACCCTGCCTTTTTAATGGCTCATCTTTTAGACGTTTTTAGACAGCCTACAGAACCCCCTCCAAAGTTTTCGATATTCCGTAGTTAACTGGGACGGATTTCGAAATACTTTGGATTCTAGCTGAATTCACCTTTATGACTGGACTGTTGATGCTCCGGGTTTGATCTCATCTGGAGTTGGTCTTCGTGAGTGTACTGTTGAACTCTTTGAAGCCACCAGAGTTGATCGTGTTGAGTGTCTAGATACACAGTCTAAACCTCCCCGATTGCTTTTAGTCTGTCACGGGTGCGTTTTTAAGCCAGGAGTGGTTGGTCGTCTGCTTGTGCCAGTGTACTGTTGAACTGATCTGCAGAAGCAAGGACTGAACGCTAGTTCTTTTTGAAAAGCAGAGATGGTACTGCTTTAAAGACGCGACTGATATTTCATCCGGCAAACGCGACGCTAGGCCAGATTGGAGAAACGCGAACTTCGGAGAGGCGCGCCTCTTTGGAATAAAGACGCGATTTTCTGGACGCATTTATGGCGGTGCTGACGGGGCACATCCATCGAAGAGACGCGGCCGTCGGGTGCGAATCCGCGCCATGTCATTATTGCATTGCCAGTTGGCCTGGGGAACCGACGGGATATCACCTTTTGGCGCGCAAACTTCCCGGTTCATTAAATGATCTGTTCCACGCGTCAAGCGATGACTCGCTGCAGAGCCATGGCGCGCGATCTTCGCGAATCATTAAAAATGATATGTTTCACGCGTCAAGCGATGACTCGCTGTAGAACTAATCGAGCCACGCGCCGCGTATCTTCGCGAATCCTTGTGCCTATAAATGGCAACAGTCAGAGAGATATCTCTTCTTCTCCGAGCGCATTTGTTTAGGGTTTTTAAGAAAAAAAGTCCTTCTTTCTCTGTTCATCTCCATTACTGGATTCTTGATCACCAATGGCACCTAAGACCAAGCCAACCGCATCCTCTGCAAGAGCGACCGCCGCCGAGGCCCAGAGGGGCGGTTCCTCCACGCAGGAAGTCCTTTTCCCAGGTATAATGCCGTTTAGGCTTGAACTTCACCATTAATGGAAGTTCATGGAACCCCAAAAAGATATCTTTTGGAGGAGAACCATTAACACAGAATACAAACCGTGTTTGATTCTCAGACGCGGTCTCAGACGCGGTCTTTGAGTTGATAACCAAGGCGCGGGTTTGATGACCCGGTGCCAGTGAGCCCTGCATTTCAGATTCTTCACTTAGAATATTTCTAATTGTGAAGGGTTCAAACGCGGACTTGATCCTTGCGTTCTGTGGCATCAGGTGCTAGTTTTTATGAACCTCGCACCTGCGCCCAAGTACTTTGAGATTTTTCATAAGTCTTGGTTTTCAAAACGCGAACTTGATCCTTGCGTTCTGTGACATCAGGTGCTAGTTTTTATGAACCTTGCACCTGCGCCCAAGTACTTAGAGATTTTTCGTAAGTCTTGGTTTTCAAAACGCGGACTTGATCCTTGCGTTCTGTGACATCAGGTGCTGGTTTTTATGAACCTTGCACCTGCGCCCAAGTACTTAGAGATTTTTCGTAAGTCTTGGTTTTCAAAACGCGGACTTGATCCTGCAGATCTTACGCCTGGATGCGGATTTGCAGGTCTGGACGCAGACTTTGACAATTTCTGCGTCCAGTATCTCTTCTGCGTCTGGACGCGGATTTTCAAGTATGGACGCGGGTTTTCAACACTTTCTGCGTCCAGTATCTTTTCTGCATCTAAACTGTAGACACTTGACATATATTTATTTTTTTTTCTTGTTTCTGATAAGATGTCTGATCAAGTGTCCTTTTCTTTTGCAGTGCCACACCCTTCGCCCCACTCGCCAAGAAGCGCCACTTTGGGCACGTAGGTGGTGCTGACCGTGATTTGGCCTTTGTGCTACAAAGGACTGTACCTGTGACTGCTGACAGGTCGCAGGAGCACAAGGAAAGGCTCTCCAATGTTGACATGACAACCTTTCGGGCGCTTATGACTGACGCAGCATTCACAACGGATGCTCGTCTCCCGCTGGAGAAGCCTGCCTTCTTCTTTGGAGATCATATCGGCGATGACGGCTATTCCATGTATGACGGAGATTATAAATGGCTCCGTCAAATAGGGGATAGAAGATTCTTTCTTCCAGACATGGAGAGGATGTTCCCGCTGTCTTATCTCCAGCACATGTCCGTCCCTCGGAAGATGAAATGGGACATTTCCCGATATGTCCCTGAGATTACTCTCGGTGACTTAGGCTCCAAGAAGGTATACCATCATGATAGTCATGATAGGGCGGTTCTCGGCCTGTTCCCCGGGTCGCTCAGGACTGAGCTCCCAGTTGGAGAGATACCAAAACTCGGCACTACTTTCCTCAACGCGTTCATGAAAGCGGAGGGTGATTTTTCGGTCGAGTTCCGTTCGCCCGGGTGGGTCCATTCTACTGAGAAGTATTGGTGGGGCAGGATGGTGAGCTTCATCCTTGCCGATCTTGGAGGCCTGCTGGAGCATGTGGGATTGTACCCAGCAGTCAGGGCCGTGCAGCATGGCATCCCACCGAGTTCTCAGAACTTCTTCGGGATCCTGGAGCGTTACAATCCTTTGACGGGGACATTCTTCACCCCGGTCGGAGAGATGGGCCTTGCCCTGCACGAGTTGCATGAGGTCTCGGGGCTGGCAACAGGAGACTCTCCCTATGAGGAATATGTCCCAACCACTGAGGAGCTCAACCTTATGAAGAAAGGGTCTCCTCAAATGTACGAGACTTATTGGGAGGTGTTATGCCACTTCCACATTTGCGGCCAGGTAACCACTTGGAGGTCGGGAGGAGTCAAGCAGCTGTCTTGGGCCAGCTACTTATTTAACGGCGTCAATAAGAAAGACCATCCGGTGACCCGACTGGCTCCCAGCTCCGACAAGGAGATTGACGACAGGGTCAAGGCTTCTGAAGGCTTCTACACCACGGATACGAACGAGGATGGTTTCGAACCTGGCATGGTTTTTGAAAGCTTTCATCATCAAGCCCGGATCCCTATCTCCGATCGAGCATTGTTGGCGGGCTTCTTAATGCTGTGGTTGAAGCGTTGTGTGGTGCCCACGCTGCCACATGAAGTCATTGTTGCCGATGTAGTGTACCCGGCGGTGCTCCTGGCCTATGGCAGTCCCATAGCCCTTCTCCCGGCCATGGCGGCTAGCATTCAAAGCGGGTTACGGGCGTTAACCCAGGTTTTCTGCGAGGCAGGGAAGGCTGTCGACTCCCAGGGCAAGCCGATTGTTGACTCAGAGGGGAAGCCGACGGTGAAGCGCCCCAACCCTCGGGTCGAGCTGCCCTATACGTACCTAATGGCTTGGTACGTGATGCACTGCCCCTCCCTGATGACGCCGATGCCTTGGAGTGAGGGTTTTGCCCCCTTTGTATAGCGGTTGGAGGGTTCAGACTGGCGTAATACTTACATGTATTACGTTCGAAAGTGCATTATGTCTGCTTCGAACTACCAACTTAATCGCTGCTTCCCCGAGATTCCTGGTGCATCTTTCGGGAACAATTTACTGACTCCGCGGGCCAGGATGACTTCATGAGATTGTCCACGGGAATCTTCTGGTGGTTGATCAACATTCGGCCCGGGTATGTGCTTTTCCGGTAAGGGACTTCATGCACAATCGAGCCGTATATGCCGAATCGTTTCGCCCGACAGTTCGGCTATGATCAACTCTACGTCGGCAACCCCAATGCTCGACTCGCCTTCAACGGGAACTTGTTCGAAGGTGCCCGGGCTTGGTACTACAGCGTGGCCGGAGGGACGGAAGCAACTTTCTGTTTGCCTGTCGAGGGGCCAAAGGGCCGCACAAGCTTCAGCTTCTGTACCTGGTACTTCCAGGTCAACCAGACACCATACTTTGTTCTGGAGTATTCATGCATTGAGAGTATCAATGCAAATTTCGAAGCAAGGTCGGGGTCTGGTAAACGCTCGCGAGGCGTCGAGCAGTATCTGAAGGCTCAGAGGGAGGTCGGGAAAGGGTCAAAGGAGGAGCCATGAGCAACAAAGGCTCGACAGGCGGTGAGTAAGCGTGCTCGAGGCTCTACTTCCACTGCTGACCCTGCCCCAAAGAAGGTTCGGAGAGACTTGACGGCCGAAGTTTCTCTATCCGAAGACATCCCTGCTGGTGTTAAGGAACCGAGGGGAGAAGAGGCAGATGAAGAGATCGTCCCCTTAGTCCGTGCCCACAGGTCGCGCAGCAGGGGCCGCAGGACTGCGGAGGAAGGGGAGCCTGCTGACAAACCCACCGCCGCTAACGAGGCCGAGCAGCTCGAGGTCGATATAATGAGCGGAGGGGATGTTGAGATTCCGGGGATCTCAGCTCAGCCCGGGTCTTCTTCTGCTCATGAAAGGAGAGATGAGGCACAGCAGTCGGGGTCTCCTAGTGTCTTCATCTCCAGTCCTCGGACAGTTGACCCCAGTCCTACCACTGGGGTGATTGGTGGCAAGGCTCCGGCTACCGAGGCCTCTCGCGTTGAACTGTCGTCTTCCTTATCCGCAGAGGAAAGCGATTTTGAGGATGAGGTCGACTATGGTGATGAACCCACTCCTCTTGATCTGAGTAAATTCTCACACATCTCAGAGGAGGAAATACATGGGTGCGAGCCGTCGATGACATCTCCACTGGCGGCAATTATTCCCGCTGAAGGTACTCTTTTCACCTTCTGACCTGATTTCCCTTTTCATTTTGAAGAGGAGGTCTTAACATTCTTCTTTTATGCTGCAGGGTGGCCGAGGATATCGAGGCTGCAACCTCCTCGTATATCGAGGAGATGGTGCAAGAGTTGACCCAGCCGGAAGGAGTTGAGGCTCCAGTTGCCGAGATACCTCGAGAGAAGGCAACTATGGAAATCGGGGAGACTTTCACTTTGCCGGAAGAGGAGGCAACCACTGAAGCCAGGGAGACTTCTACTCTGCAGGATTCGCCCAAGGATTCGACATCTCTGGATCCCCAACTTGGTAAGGAAGTTTTGATATCTTGAATGTTTCTCTTTTCACCATTGTGGCTAATGTTTAGATATTTGCAGAGAGAACTGAGGGGGCTCAGGTGGAGAGTCTGACGGTCAGTGCCCCTCCGGAAGGCCATACAGCTCAAGCCTCGGCCAAGGTTTCTGAGGAGGTCGTGCTCACTACTCTGTCATCGGCTGTGGAGTTTCCTGTAGAGGTAGCACCCCCAGAAGTGCCGGTGGCTACCCTTGCTCTTGCCGTACCGGTGGTCAGCCTGACTCTTACATGAGAAGATCCGGCTTACATCCCTCACCCCGTGATAGAAAGGGGATCGGGGAGCACCTCGGGCGATGATACTATGGAGTTCCTGACACGCCAAACGGTGTGGCAGTTCTTTGACTCGATGCGATCATGCATCGATTTCATCCTGTCTGGGGGTAGCTCTTTCGAATTCGCCCAGACGTTCCTCGAAAACTTGGTCGAGAACATCAAGTTGGTCGGAGGCCCTTCGCTAGCCCAGGCGTGTCTGCTGGTGGTGGAGCAGCTGGGACAAGACTTGAGAGAGCTTCGATCCCTGGAGGATGCCAGCTCATTCCTTGAAGCCCAGGAAACTCTGAATAGGCTCCTCGCTGATCAAGAGCAGGAGCAAAGAGAGGTGGAGGAGAAAATAGCCGATAACACCCGTCTTCTCGAAAGTTTCCAGGCTGATCGTCAAAGGCTAGCGGTCGAGTCCAAGGAATCAGAGATGATCATACAGGCTGCCAAGCAGGCTATCCTTGACTCTCGGGCTGCTATAGCCAAGGCTGAAGCCATGATTGTTCTTAACGAACAGAGGCTTGCCGTTTCTGAAAAGAAGCTGGCGGAGTTTGAGGCTGCCAAGACGCAAGTTGAAGCAAACCTCTCTGTACGTTCATCCGAGCTGGAATCCCTCCGAGTACAAGCGCAGGGATTTTTGTCTGAGGAGGATCTGCGGGCCCAAGCTCTCATGGAGGCTGAGAAGGCGCGTCAACATAAGATACATCGCCTTAGAGAGCAAATCCGTTCCTTGGCGAACCAAGACTTTTAGCCTTCTCCTCTTTTTTTTTAAAAGGACACTCTATTTACAAAGAGTGCTTGTATTTACTTTTATCATTTTTGATATAATAAAAGTCTTTTGAAGTTTTTGTTCCACCTTCATTGCTTCGCTGTAGATGAGTTCAACTTCTTGATCATAGTTTGAACTTAGGTGAGACTAAGTTCTTTTAATGAAACGCGGCGTCGACTCTAAGTCCTCTTGATGAGACGCGGCATTGATTCATGGGGACTTAGGTAGAACTAAGTCTTTTTGATGAGACGCGGCATCGACCCATAGGGAGACGCGGTCATCAGTTCATAGGAGCTTAGGTAGAACTAAGTCCTTTTTGATGAGACGCGGCATCGACCCATAGGGAGACGCGGTCATCAGTTCATAGGAGATTAGGTAGAACTAAGTTCTTTTTTGTGAGACGCGGCGTCAATCCGTAGGGAGACGCGGTCATCAGTTCATAGGAACTTAGGCAGAACTAAGTCCTTTTTGATGAGACGCGGCGTCAATCCGTAGGGAGACGCGGTCATCAGTTCATAGGAACTTGGCAGAACTAAGTCCTTTTTGATGAGACGCAGCGTCAATCCGTAGGGAGACGCGGTCATCAGTTCATAGGAACTTAGGCAGAACTAAGTCCGTAGGGAGACGCGGTCATCAGTTCATAGGAACTTAGGCAGAACTAAGTCCTTTTTGATGAGACGCAGCGTCAATCCGTAGGGAGACGCGGTCATCAGTTCATAGGAACTTAGGCAGAACTAAGTCCTTTTTGATGAGACGCAGCGTCAATCCGTAGGGAGATGCGGTCATCAGTTCATAGGAACTTAGGCAGAACTAAGTCCTTTTTGATGAGACGCAGCGTCAATCCGTAGGGAGACGCGGTCATCAGTTCATAGGAACTTAGGCAGAACTAAGTCCTTTTTGATGAGGCGCAGCGTCAATCCGTAGGGAGAAACGCGGCTCTGAATAACGCGAATCTGTCCTGCTAATAAAGACGCGGTTCGAGCAGACGCGAGGGACGCAGCCTTGTGTATTTTCCCCTTAATCTCAGAAAGGACTAAGTGCTTTCCCTTAGGAAGGGCCCCGTTTGCTGAAGGGACGCAACTTTGAGTCACGCGGTCATTCCTCTGGAATGCAGGTGATCGTCATTTATTCTGAAAAGAAAACGCGGGTTCCTGGACACGGCTTTTCCATCTGCGTATCGATGTAACTTCCCAGGCGTTACATACAGCCTGACATAAAGATTTTATGAGATCTTTGAACGTCAAGTCTTCACTAACGATTGGGAAACCGGGTCGTCCGTTGTTTCCCGAAGCAGTTGTCCACGCCTCAGTTCTTCATTGGACTTAGACGTTAATGCCCTTTAATGTAAAATCGGCGCTGGCGGTTGGAGACCAGCGTCTTCGACGGTTCCCAAAGCGGCGTTCCACGCGTCAGTCCCCTATTAGACTTTGACAGTCGTGCGGTCATTAAGGCCGACGACTCTGATTAATAAACCATTAATGACAGTTATCACAGGCTGCCTATAAATAGGGCTCACCCTCTCCCTCTTTAACAATCCAAACTTGGACTATTTTCTTTGGTTTTGGTCTGAGAAATCCGGTCTTCCTTAGAGTTTCTAACAGGGATTCTGTCTCCATGGGTGAAGATGACTCCGTGGATGAAGATGACCCAGAGCTTTCATGCTTCTGTTTGGTCTCTTCAAGAGAAACCGTCTCTTTGATCATCTTTCATGTCCGCGTTCTGATGCAGAGAGTTCAACTCTTGATAGAGGCCTCTGCGGGTATGCCGTCCCGACTTGCCATGATATTTTTAGTCCACCCAGGCATGCACCTTGGCATCTCTTAAGGTGATATCACCATCTGAATGAAATCTTAGTTAGTGCATTCCTTTTTTGGAATTTGCGCCATCGACTTGAACTTCTCTGAACGCGAGTACAGAAGTCTTTGGCACTTGGCGTTGGCTTTGCTCATGAAGCTCGCGTTTTAAGGCCACTGACTTGGATGAATTCCGACTTGGGCTGAAGGTTTCAGACCCGAACCTTGCAACTCCTGTTCATTCAACAGGGAGATGGCAATTTTCGGCGTCTGAGTCTTTTCGCGCCTTGTGCTTTAGGCGCGGGCGCAAAATGAGACCGTGTTCGAATCCTGTGTGTGCCACAGTTTTGATTCGCGTCTGCTTCTGTTGACGCGGTAGTTTGACTCACTGCGCGGGCTCATTCCTGCGTCTGAAGTCCTCGACAATAGCCGTGTCTGTCACTTAGTTTTTTGTTGAAGTATACTAAGTTTCAGATTTTCTAACTCCCTTGTTTATTCCTTGCAGGTAGGCTTGATTGTCCTTTTTCAGGTTCGTTGGGCCCCTGGAAGAATATTTCGGCCGACGAATTCGTTCAATGTTCATCCATAAGGGAATATATTATGGTCCTCGTCGTCCACAAGGGAATATATTATGTCCCTGACGGGGACTTAACCCTCGCCAAGGCCTCTTCAGATCCATTGCACCAGTCATGCTTGCTGGCAAGGGATGGTCAGGGTGAGTATGGCTGCGGGGGGGTCACGGTGGATATAGTGGCGGATAGCATCCCCTTCCTCTCTCACCCCAGAAGTGACGTCAAGGACACTCCATGTTTGTTGGATGGCCTTCTGGCGAAAGAGATGCTCATGAACGAAGGGTTGCATGGCTTTCTGCTGCCACCGGACCTCAAGAACACCATTGCTCTTGATCAGCAAGGGCTCTTTCGATGTTTACGTCATGCACCATAGTGTAATCGGTTCCAACTATTATCACCATGTCCAATCCTGGTTTGGGGTGTCCTCCAAAATCCAGTATTTGGAACCAGAAGCAGCTTTGAGGAGTGAGTGCGACCTCTGAGAGAGAGAGGGACTTCTTTGTACTCCTTAATTGTAACACTCAATCCTATTGTATAAGAGAGCGTTTTGTATCACTTTCATATGCCTGTATATAAATAAAAGTGACACTTTTCTTTTTGCCTCTTTCATTGTCTTGAACTTTCTGTCTTCAGTTAGACACATAGAAGCAAAGACTCTTTGACTTTGTCCAAAATTATGATGGTAATCTTAAAGTCAAATTTTGTAGGGAAAAATCCTATTTCAGGAACTTCCACAATACTGTCAGAGGTGTAATATTAACTTGACAGAGATGAAATGATTTTTGGTGGACCTGCCACTTTATAAAGGAAAGTGACAGGTGGAGTTCGCACCCCCAGGGAAGATGAACTTTTATCAGAGGTTTGGGATTAACTTGATTTAATATCAGCTGGGAAGTTTGATGAAACACTATTAACGGTGTAATGTTAACCTAACAATGTTTTTAAATAGACTTGTTACTCTGTTAGGAGAATATCAAGTGAAACTAGATTCGCGGGGAATCTAAGAAAGTTTTTACCGTTAGAGGTGTGATATTAACTTAACGGGTTGGAAGTAGTCTTGTTAGAAGTGTGATGTTAACTTGACAAGGATGTGAGTCAGAGGTGTGATATTAACTTAACTCAGAAGTATTTCAGTTTTATTTTGGTAAAACTGAGAGTGTCACTGTCATAGGTGTGATGTTTAACTTAACAGTGAGGGTAATGCTAGAGGTGTAATGTTGAACTTGGCATTGGTCATCTCGGCTTGGATAAGGAAGTCGAGGAAAGGTCATGGCCATAGGTGTATTGTTGAACCTAGCAATGACTTAGATGCTAGAGGTGTAGTGTTAACTTAGCATCACTCGTTTCAGCTTCAATACGGAAGTCTGAAAGAAGGTGACTGTCAGAAGTGTAATATTAACTTGACAGAAGCTTGGTATACTGTTTAGAGGTATAATGTTAACTTAAACAGTAATTTTGTCAGAGGTGTAGTATTAACTTGACAAGAATTGGCTCGTGCCAAAAACAGTTTGAGGACCTGTCATTCTATTGATGAGAACTGACAAGTGGAATTTGAGGTGCCAGAGGTATAGTGTTAACTTGGCAAATTTGAAAGTTTGCTACTCTATGTAGAGTTAACAAGCAAGAGTAGTACTCGACAAGGAGTATTCCTTACCAGAGGTATAGTGTTAACATAGTAATGATTGCATTTGGTGGACCTACCATTCTGTGGATGAGAATTGGTAAGGGATTTTGGAGGGAAGAGTGGAACCAAGTCCACTTAGGATTTTTAGCAAACCCTCAGCTATCAACGGATTTGAGGTGCCTTTACCAACTACCGTTTGAGTTGGGCTAGCCATGCTATTCCCCTCAGCATGATGAGTTGTCGAAGACTTATGTTGGGCTTAGAAGCCAACATTTTCCTCTATCCTTAGCCGTTGGAGGCGTCAGATGTTTGATCAGAGGTGTACTTTTAACTTGATCGGCGGAAGGATACCATCTAGGGATAGTATTTCTTCAAGAATCTGCCATTGATTGGCATCATAAGTGTATCGCCATTCGAGGTTATGAGGCGATATGATCTATTTGAGTAGACTGACTCTACCATAAATGGTCCTTCCCATTTGGGCTGGAATTTACCTTTTGTCTTGTGCGTCATCACCATGGGTCTTCTGACGGCTAAGACAAGATCGCCTTTCTTGAAAGTTCACACTTTAACTTTCTTGTTAAAGGCTCTGGTGATTCGAGCTTGGTAAAGCTCGATTTGTTGTTGGGCCTGTAAACGCTTATCGTCTAAGGCCTCCAATTCCTGGAGTCGCTGTCGATGCTTCTCCTCTGTTGTCATCTCTACTGTCAAGGTGACGCGTAGAGATGGAATTTGGATTTCCAGTGGAAGCACGACTTCACATCCGTATACCAAAGAAAACGGCGTGGCTTTAGTTGGGGTTCGCACCGTCGTGCGATAGGCCCATAAGCATTCACCCAGCTTGTCGTCCCAGTCTCGTTGACTTTTCGAGACGAATTTCTTAAGAAGCTTACCAATAGTCTTGTTGAAAGCTTCTGCGAGGCCGTTAGCAGCAGGATAGTATGCCGTTGAGGACACACTCTGAATTCTGAATTTAGCGCAGAATCTCTGGAAAGCCTGGCTGATGAACTGGGGTCCATTGTCATGGACAATCCGCTGAGGTACACCGAAACGGTAAATAACGTGATGTTTCACGAACTTGATCACGTTAGATGATTTTACCTCCTTCAAAGGAATAGCTTCGGCCCATTTAGAGAAATAATCGGTTATTGCCAGAATGAACCGATGTCCTTTCGATGATGGTGAGCTGATAGGACCAACCACATCCATCCCCCACATTTCAAATGGCCAGGTAGAAGTCATAGAATGGAGGTACCCTGGTGCTTGATGGATGAAATCGCCATGTACTTGGCAGGCGTGATATCTTTTGGCATAGGTGACGGCATCGGCAATCATCTTGGGCCAATAGTAACCCAATCTTTGGAGTCGATGTGCCAGTTTTGGGCCAGGTTGATGGGCTCCACACATACCATCGTGGGCTTCTTTCAATACCCCTTGGGCTTCTTTTGGTGAGAGGCATCGGAGCAAGATCCCGTCATGCGATCGATGATACAATGTTCGCGTAATCGCATTATAATAGAATTTGGGGGCTTTCCTTCGAATGGCAGCCGCCTCTTTGGTGTCCTCAGGCAGGATGCCGTATAAGACAAAATCAATGTAGGGGAATTGCCAGTCTCTAGGCTCTGGACCGGTTGACACTTGAAGTGCTTCCTTGCCGCAATGATCTCCCGTTGACCCTGGGTAGTCTTCGAGAGTGACTCTCGGACAATACAGGTCGTGGCTGTAGACGAATACATTCTCCATCGCTCCAGCTGGAAGAGCTAAGGAGGCAGCGAGGGATGCGAGTGCATCCGCATGCGCATTTTGCCTGCGCGATACATGGTTTATATAAAAGTTTGTGAACCTCTCGGCCATGCGAATAGTTGCATTGTAGTAGGGTACTAGGTCTTCATGTCTGACTTCGTACTCTCCGCGAACTTGGCTGACGATGAGTTTAGAGTCGCCGTATGCCTCGAGATTTTTAATGCCAATCTCATCGGCGAACTGCATCCCAATCAAAAGAGCGTTGTACTCTGCCACATTGTTGGAACAAGGCTCAGTTAGTGAGACAGCTCGGGGAATCACATAGTTCTGTGGGGAGACAAGTACTACTCCTACCCCCGCTACTGTGTGTCCCTTTGGGCTTGTTCTCGATGCACCATCGAAGAAAAGTTGCCATACTTGACCCTCGAACGACGTCTGAGTCAGGCAGACTTCGGTGACCTCATCTGGGAGACCCTCGTAGAGTTTGGCTGCCCTCGAATCTGGGTGTTCAGCTAAGAAGTCTGCCACCGCTTGTCCTTTAACGGCCTTTTGTGGCAGAAAGTGCATCTCATATTGGGATAGCAATATGGCCCATTTTGCCAGCCGGCCATTCAATGATGAAGGCTTTGTCATAAGTAACCTCAGAGGGTTGACTTTTGATATGACATTTATAGTTTGGCCTACTAGATAGTGTCGCATTTTCTGAATAGCGAACACCAGTGCCAAACATTCCTTCTCGATCGGGTTGTACCGATGTTCGGCTCCGATCATTGTTCTACTTAAATAGTAGATTGCTTGTTCTCGTCCTTGATCATCACTCTGAGCTAGTAGAGCTCCCAAAGAATGATCCATTGCTCGGACGTACACCAGGAATGGTTTTCCAGATACCGGAGCTGCAAGGACTGGTGGTTGGGTAAGGTCTCGTTTGATCTCCTCGAACGCTTGTTGGCAAGCGTCGTCCCAAATGAACGAAACACCCTTCTTCATTAGTTTAGCGAATGGTTGGCATCTCCTGGAGAGATTTGAGATGAACCTGCGGATGTACGCCAATCGTCCTTGTAATCCTCTGAGCTCCTTGAGGTTTCTCGGAGGTTGCATTTCCTGAATGGCGCGAACCTTCTCCGGATCCAAATGGATTCCCGTGGAAGTCACAACAAATCCTAGGAATTTGCCACTGGCTACCCCCAGGAAGGACTTGGTGGGGTTCATCTTTAATTGATGAGCCCGCATGATGTCGAAGACCACTTTCAAGTCAGCTATGTGATCACCTTTAGTGCGGCTTTTCACCGCAATGTCATCAACATAACATTCCACCGTTTTGCGAATTTGCTGATGGAAAATAGCATTCATGGCCCTTTGATAAGTTGCCCCTGCATTCTTCAGTCCGAAGGACATGACGGTGTAGCAATATACTCCTAGAGGTGTCCTGAAGGAGGTGTGCTTTTCGTCATCGGGATACATTTTGATTTGATTGTATCCCGAGAATCCGTCCATGAAGGACATTCGTTCGAATCCACAAGTATTGTCAATCATGACATCTGTGATTGGCAATGGGAATTCGTCTTTAGGACAGGCCTCGTTTAGATCACGGAAGTCGATGCAAATCCGGATCTTCCCGTTCTTCTTGGCAACGGGGATGATGTTGGCTACCCAGTCGGGATGTTGTTCATCTCTGATGAAGCCAGAATCAATAAGCTTTCTGACTTCTGATTGAATTGCCTCCATTATTTCTGGACAGAACCGTCGTTGCTGTTGTTTGACAGGCTTTACGTCCGGATTGATGTTGAGGCGGTGCATAGCCACTTGAGGATCAAGTCCAGGCATGTCCTCGTAATTCCAGGCGAAGACGTCTATATATTCTTGTACAAGAGATATTAGATCTTTCTTCTCCGAAGGTGACAGGCCGTCACTTATGAAGATGGGCTTGGGGTTGGCCTCATCTCCTAGGTTGATCTGAACAACCTTGTCTTCTGTGGGTGGCTCGCGCTGTTCAAAGCGGGTATCCCAAAGAGTATTTAAATGTTTGATCTAAGGATCTGTATCAGATTGGATCATTTTTTCATCTCCGTCTTCCAGGTGGCTTGTTGAAACCATATTTACTGAAAGTTCTCTGAAGATGTTGCCGACACTGACATCTGACTCCCACGATGACGTGCCTGAAGAGTAATTATGGCCCGACGGCCTTTCAGAATCAGAGGCTGATGGGACCGGAGTTGACACATAGCCCAACCCCCGGCGCGTCCGATGATAATAATCGGGGCTTTCCCTTTCGGCACAAAGGATCGAAGCAGCGTTATCCTTCCTTTGCCGAAGTTCAACCCGGGCCTGTTGGTTAGATCGTACCCCATGCATTTCATCATTTTGAGCGCTTTTGGTTCATAATGACTGAACTGAGGGGATTCCTCCTCGCCTTTCGATTCTTCGTGGGGCGTTGGTTCAGACGAGATTCGCCCAAAAAGAATTAGTTTTTGGCCTTTTCGTCTGGCTGGAACCATAAATATAGATTCTTGCGCATCACCATTATCTTGGTACGTCTCGAAGGACGATTTTACTGGTACATGCAACGATGTCAAAGCATCCATTGCCGACCAAAGATCATCGTCTACTTCGATGCTAGTGTCTGATGGTACTGAATCAGAAGCAAACACAGTAAAATACGCTAAATCTAACTCTTCATTAATGTACCAACCGCCTACATCGTCGGTGGTATTATCGACATCGAGCTTATTAGTGCTCTTTACAAGTGGTTCCAACTCCCAAAAGCACTCTTCTTTTTCGGGCTCAGTGTCGGCTTCATTACCAGAGTCTGGCCCCTCTGGTTGCGGGATTTCATTTGTCTCCACGGAATCCTGATACAGTAAAGAGTTTGTGAAATAATTCTCGACTCCCTTGAACGGATGCCTTTCGGCAATCAACATTTGTATTTTTCCACTCCCGTCAATATATTTCATGACTTGGTGGAGAGTGGAGGGAACGATGGAGTTGCGGTGAATCCATGGCCATCCCAACAGTAGGTTGTAGGAAGTGTCAGCATCGATGACGTAGCATGTCACTTCCGACTTAAGGCTTCCGATCTGGCATTTGAGCTTGATCTTCCCCATTGGACGGGTTCCATTGGCATTAAACTCATAAATGGTCGTCTGGGTAGGGCTCAGACGATAGGTGGGGATGCCCAGATGTTGCATGACCCGGCGATGCATGATGCTCAACGCGGACCCTAGATCTACCTGAATGCGGTTCACCTCAGACGATCCAATATACCCTGTGAAGTACAGAGGTCGATCATGCTTCCCTTTAACCTGCATATCATCTGTCGTGAAGGTAATGCAGGGAGCATTTGGGGAGGTGTGGAGGCATCCTCTACATCTTCCTCCTTCGGCACCTGGGTCATGAAGACCTCAGCATTTGCCAGAGCTTCTTATAGAGCTTCTCTGGTCGACTTTGATAGCCTAAGAAGTTCATACAAGGTAATGCGTGCTGGGATGTTGGCTAGTTGAGCCAGGACATCAAGCGGTAAGGTGTCGTGGATCCTTCCGCTGCACCTTTCGAAAGAACTCGAGAAAACCGAGTTTCTTTCTGTTTCTCCACAGGATGTTTTGTGGAGGGCTTGGTTGGCTCTACAGCCGGTTGTAGAGGGGCTACAGCCGTCTCGCCGTACTGTTTCAAGTACGCCTGTCCTGAACGGGTTCCTGCCATCGGTTGGTTGGGCTCTGCGGCCAAGACTATTGTTTCCTCCTCTGAGTCAGTTAGCGAGGGAACATCAGTCTCTGCTTCTCGAGAGGAGGCACACACCACATTGCAGGATGAAGCCTTTGCCTTGCCTTTGGACTTCCTGTTGGTCACAGTAGTCCATTGCTGTTCACTGACAAGGTCAGGGTGGACCCACATGATTTCCCCTTGAGGTGTAGGGACGGGTACCAAGCCTTTCTCTTGCTGCTGATGAGGGTCTGCGTTGACCACTTTTAGTTCTCCTTTCGGGACAGGGATCACTCCGGACGGTGTCGGGGGTTGTTTTTCGAACTGGAGAACCGACGTCATGTTGGCCGTCACCTTCTTCTGCTCTGGTCGGAGCTTTAACACTTCCGCGTCAATCAGAGGCTGAAGGATATCCTTGAAGACGTAACAGCTTTTAGTAGGATGTCCCAGCATCCTATGGTACAAGCAATAGGTGGGATTGTCGGTCTTCCCGACTTCCTCAGGGCGCCTAGCTTCAGGGAGCTTCAGTCGGTTGCTCTTGTTGAGTAGTTTAAAGAGTGAATCGACATGTTCCTCCTTGAAGGAATATTGCTTGTTGGCGCGGGGTTGGCTTGAAGAGCCACTCGCCTTGCCTGGTTGAGGTTTGGCGGGAGATTTGGTCTCCGTTGCCAAGTTATCCTTCCGCTTTGTTTGGAGGGATGTGTCCGGCGCACGCCTCGTTGACCTTTCCGGCCTGGGCTTACCTTCTTCCGCTCTGACGCGGGCGACAATCTCCTCAGCCTGTTCACCTTGTTGGACTAATTATTTCCAGGTGCGGCTTTCAGCAACTCCTATTTGAGCAAGGAGTGAGGTTTGGAGATTGTGGCGACATGTTTTCACCAGGGTGGCCTGGGTCATGCCGCTTGGACACCGGAGTGCCACGTTCCAAAATCTTTCCACGAAAGACATGACGGACTCTCCCTTTCGCTGTTTAGTAGCTAAAAGGGTGGGCATTGTGACTTCCGAATCATCTTCGAAGAAGCGCGTTAAAAATAACTTCTCCAAGTCACCCCAGTTTTTGATGGAACCTTCTGGGAGCTTCATGAACCATTCAACGGCAAGCCCTTTCAGGGTGCCAATGAATAGACGTGCCAGGATAGCATCGTTATCTACTACATTCCCGGTTTGGGATTTAAAGTAGTAGATGTGTTGGTTGGGTGACCCTTTTCCATCGAACGCTTGAAGGGTTGGAGCCTTAAACTTGGACGGGTATGGAACCAAGTCCCATTCAGCAGGATAGGGTCGGACCACTCCTGCCTCTTGGAGGTCTTTGCGACTGGCAAGGGCCTCGTGTTGAGGCTCTAATTGACTCATTCTTTTAGCATGAGCCTTTTCCTGGTCTTGGTCGCCCTTTACTTGCGACGAAGATTTGGACGAATCCGAAGTAGATCGCCGTGTCTCCTCGGAAGGTTCGGAAGATGAACTTTCTCCCTTTTTCCCTTTGCCCTTCGACTTCTTAGGAGGAGGTTTCCTCCTGTCTTCGAGCAACTGCGCAAGCATCTGCTTGAAGGAGTTGATAGATTCCTGCTGAGAAAGAATCATATCCATTTGTGCCTTCTGGATCTGTTCCAAACGTCTAGCCGTTTCCTCAGGAGTGCCTGTCATGTAGGCGGAGGCCTCTTTCTCAACGGAAGAGTTTGAAGCCCGCGATTCCGCTACGGCGGAGTGAGAATCATTCACTTTAACGCCATGGGCTAAGGCACTATAGTCAATTGGGGGAATGGCCCCAGTCCGGGTACGAGTGTGTTGATACACCCCTTCCGGTTCAGAGTCAGACTCATCTGAGCTGACTACAGGTTATTTTCCCTTGCTTTTGCTCGTCATATTCGCAGTAAGCTCCGGGTATTCAACGTCAGAGAAGATTCTCCTTCTGTGGGAGCGCCTTCTTTTGGCTGACGGGGGAATCAGGGTCAGCTGTCTAACTAAAGACTGCTGGTTCACACCTGATCCGCAACGGCACTCAGAGAGCATATGGATGAGCCGTTGGCAGCAACATAATGAAGTGACCTGATTGGTACTTCTTTTCTTCGTCAAGTAATCCCTCAGATCCACGCGAGGGGTATAGAAGAGACTAGCCTCGCAACGTCGAAGACGGGAGGCATCCATGTGCTGTATAGCCTGGACGCAGGCTTCAGGGACGCGGTTCTCGCGTCGCGGCTGTATAACGCGCGCCTGGCGTCTCTTTTGAGATGAGACGCGATTCTCGCGTTGCTGCTTGGTGCATCGGGGCAGAGACGCGTGAGAGAGAGTGGACTGCTGGGCCCCACGCCTATGGAAGCGTGCCTCTTGCGCTTGACGAGGCACAGAGGCTTCACCTTGGCGTTTGGTGAGTTGGTCTTCAGAGGACCTAGCTTGAGGAATCTCGCGTTTGGGGCGCCAAACGCGGACTTCACGTGTTGGACGTGGCGCGGGCAAGGCGCCAGATTGTACGTCTGATTAGACGGGAAAGGGCGTACTTATTATGTGTATAGAAATGTATTTTATGTACCCTTTCTTGTCTCCGCTATAGCCTAGGGCTATACCGAGTCGGATCTCAGGGAGAGCTAGTGTAGAAACGTTACGATACACGTGAGAAGATAAAACGAGAACTCTTCTTTGTTTACAAGAATAAAGAATCAAAAGAAAAACAAATAAAAGAATTAGTGGCTATGTTCATGGTGGAAATCGGGAGAAATCAAGATTGAGATGGATTTGAACTAACAACTAAAAAGAAAGTAAAATCAAGAAAACTTTGAATGCAAGAAATCCATGACTAGCTAACCTTAACTACCTTGCTAAACTAACTAAACTCCGTGATAGTGATGCGTGCCTCATGTTGATTCATCGGCATGTATTTGTCTTGCTTGTGATCTAATTACTTTCCCACTAAGATGATGGGGATTCATTCTTGGACTTGTCTTGTAGCCTCCATAGATGGTCATCGGCCTACAAGATAGACTTTCACTAATGGAATCACAAGAGATACACTCAAGGGATGCAAATGAAGAACATACAACTTTCACTAATGGAAGTAGTGAAGTTGTACATCAATTAGCATATTGGTGCTCCATCTCCATGTTCCATCAAGGCACTAGTTCAAAGACTAGGCTCTACATGAGGCACACATAAATCATATGGAGAATTACAACAAGATTCTTGCCAAGAAATGAAACAAAACCCATCGGAGAAGAGAAGATCATACAAATTGCAAGATGAAGTAAAGCAATCACCCATGAGTTCGGAGTTAGCAAGAGTAGTGGTTAGCTAGTACATGGAACAAGAAATTAGCTACTAGACATTACAAAAGCAAAGCAAAGCATGATTAAATTGCTAGAAATTAACAAAGCAAGTAAAGTGAAAGAAAACAAACTAGAATCAAGCTCAAGTAGAGGATGGAGAATGGATCAATCCTTGTTGCTTCAAGTGTCACTCTTGATTACACAAGCTCTCTCTCTCACAATCACTCTCTTTTACAATGAAATCTAGGGAGGAAGAAGATCATAGAGAGAACTAAAAATCCTAAACAAAACCTAACAAAATTACAATCTATTCACTAATCTCTCTCTCTTCTCTGATCCGTTTCAGCTCGCAGGTCTTCATGGGTATTTATAGGAGAAATGGGAAGCTTCCAGAGAGATGTTTGTTGCCACAAAATCCGGGGATCTAACGGCCCTAGATTGCCGCGCCCACTTGCGTTCCCGCGGCAATCTCGTGGCCGTTGGATCGGATCTTTCTGGTGGAGATCAGTTGGGAAGTGGTTATCCACGTGGACCACTTGGATTCTCTGTTTGTTGCGCGGATCTCTCTAGATCTGGATTGAGATTTGGCTTTATCCTTTATCTTTTAATTAATCACTTAATTAGTGTTAATTAAGTGATTATTTGAATATCTCTCCATTATTTGTGTACCTGCAAATAAGTAGAGAAGAGGAGTAAAAATCACTTATTTATTTGTATTATGCATGGGAGTTATGATGTAAAATATGCAATATTGAGTACTAATCACACCCCCACACTTATTCTTTTGCTCGTCCCGAGCAAAAACAAAGAAAAAGAAATAAAATCTAAGCTACAAGTTTATTACACCACTTTCGCAGGTGACGCGATTGCACTGAGCGTGTGCAACAAGCCGTTAAACCTCTAGGTTACCCTAGAGGAGGAGTGTTGTCTCCTGAGGGTTTTCAGCGGATTACACCCACAAAATCCATAAAGAAAGAAGACAAATGTTAGTATTTTCGAAAACGCATTTTGAATAAGAGACAAGTTTACGAACTATTTTTGCGAAAATATAAGTGATCCTAAGTCATAAGTCCACCTATAATCATTCTTCCTTAAACTTAGTCTCTATGCAAGATCTTGTTTTTAATTAAGGTAAGAATTCAAAATTGGATTGAATATTTTATCTTTCATAAAACCTAGATAATATGCACACCGTGTAAGTGAAGATTTCTGGGATTTCAACTCCAACCATCAAGCCATTTATTTATATATATTCTTTTTTTCTTTTTCTTCCCTTAGTTTTATTAGGCTTTCTAATTCACCCATGTAGCGAGCCTATAACCGATGACTCCCAGACCAGATGGTCTTAGGGCACCAGATGAGGAAACATCCCTCGGGTTTAAGGACTCGAGTGAAAAAGGCCACAAAACTAAGAGGGATTATTCTTAATCACCGTTAGGCGTGAATAATCATGCTTCTTGAGGCACAATTACCCAGCTTAATAAGTGAGATCACCGTTAGGCGTGAGTCATCATGCTTCTTGAGGCACAATTTCCCAGCTTAATAAGTGATCTTTTATTTATATATTTTTTTTCTTTTTTCTTTTTCTCTTTTTTTTTTATTTTTATATATATATATATATGGCATTTTTGGTCTTTGTTTCCATCCCAAGAAATGTGTAAGTGTAAAGTGCATATTATCTAAGGCAAAAAATGCAAGATAAAAATATCTCCTCAATTTTACTTACTTAGCCTATAATTTTCAAACAAGATCTATTATTTCAACTAAGTTTAAGATGTCATAATTAAGGCTTTCTTAATTTCTAAGATACATCTTAATTTTCTTAAAAATAGATCAAAATTTTGTTTCTTATTTCAAAAAGTTTTTATTTTTTTATTTTTTATTTATATTTTTCTAAAAGAAAAGCAAAATCTAAAAAGAAAATGGAAAAAAAATAAAATCTAAAAATAGAAAAAAGATAAAATCTAAAAATAAAAGACCTAAAAGAAAAATAAAAGTCCTAAAAAATAAAAATCCTATAAAGAAAAGAAAATCCTATGTTAGTAAACCCTCCCCCACACTTATTTCATGCATTGTCCTCAATGCATTATGGTAAATGTATGCATGAAATAGGTAAGAGGTAGGAAAAATTATTTACAAGGAATATACAAATGTAACTCTCACCTGGGTTTTTGGTCGTTTCCCTCTGGCTCGTTTCCCATCGTTCCAATGTGTTCTCTTTCTTGAACTCCATTGGGAAACGGTCTGAATTGTTCTTACCCTAGGTGATTCCAGTTTCAATTTGTTGTTATTTTCATTCATACTCTTTCCACCACATCGTTCACACACAAAGTCCTTATCACACTCTCACTCAGAATCTCATCACTTCCAGTGTTTAGAAATTTTAACTCCTCTCCATATAATTCTTCAAAGCTCAAGTCAACATCCGGAAGTGGACAATTAGCTAACTTACCCCGAGTTGACTCATCTAAGCACATAATCTCATCAGCAAACAAGTCTTCAAATGATATATCAATTGGAGGTTCAAATACAGTCTCAGTTGGCTTATTGAAAGTGAAAGTATCCAAATCAACTTTCCCGTTTGAAAGGGTACTCGGATAAGAGAATCACAAGATTGTGACTCATCTTTTGGATCTTCACCTTCCTCCTCACATTGTTACTAATGAAATTAACCTCAAATGTTTGATCTTTTGTTTTGTGAGGCTGTGTGTGGAAGACATTGTGTTCATGTGTCATGTTACCAAAAGTCAACCTCATTGATCCATTCCGGCAATTAATGATTGCATTTGCAGTAGCCAGGAATGGTCGACCCAGAATGACTGGAATTTGTGCCCTTTGATTGGAATTTGACACTGGTTTTGTTTCAAGGACAACAAAGTCAACTGGATAAAAGAATTCTCCAACTTTGACAAGGACATCTTGAATTACCCCCTTGGGTTTAGTAACAGAGCGATCAGCCAATTGGATGGTCATTTGGGTCGGGAGGAGATCACCTAACCCCAATTGTTGGTACACAGAAAAAGGTAGGAGATTAATGCTGGCCCCCAAATCAAGAAGTGCCCTATTTATTGTAGTCTGTCCTATGATGCATGAAATGGTGGGGCTCCCTGGGTCTTTGTACTTAACAGGAATTGGACCAGTGAGCAACTCATTGATGGATGATGCAAGGAAGACTTTTTTAGGGACTTGGGTCTTCCTCTTCTTGGTGCACATTTCCTTCAAAAATTTAGCATATGATGGCACTTGTTGAATGGCATCAAGAAGAGGGACATTGACTTGGACCTTATTGAACATTTCTTTTATTTTCTCCATGTGAGCATTTGACTTGTTATTTAGAAGCCTATTTGGATATGGTACTCTAGGCTTATAAGGTTGCTCATCTACCTTTTCTTTCCCCTTGGCTTTGGAAGTGGATGGCTCTGTACTAGAGGATGGGTTGTCAAAAGTTGGTGACATTGGGACATGAGGAGTTTGCTTTGGTACTGGATGAGATTGTGGACTAGAAACCTTATTGTCAACTTGTTTACCAGATCTCAGGGTATGAATGGCATGACAGTGACTGGGTCCTGAATTTTCAACTTTGGGATTTAGCAATGGCTGGCTTAAGAACAGTCCTTTTTGATTCTCAGCCAATTGCTTGATCTGGACCTTCATTTCATTCAACTCCTGTTGCTGGTTCTTTGTTAAGGTTTCTATCATTTGTTTCAACTCAGATATTTCAGAATTATTTTGGGGTGGACGTTGAGGATATGGAGATTGGAACTGTGATTGGTAATATGGTGGTGGGTCCTGATATGACTGTGGTGGACTTTGAGATGGATGAATATACAGTGAATTCTGATCGAAACTGGATGGATGAAACTGAGCATTGTACAGATGTGGAAGTGGTGGCGTATGGTGCTCAGTACCAGACTGACTCCATGGAAAATTTGGATGGTTCTGCCATCCTGAATTGTAAGTATTGGAGTATGGGGGTCTGGTAAATACTGCATTCATGTTCTCCTGAAATGGGGGCTGATACAATGGACACTCCTCAACAACATGGCTAAGGTCTTGACATTTGGTGCAACCTGGTCTAATCAAAGGCAATGGGTTGACCTGGTTGACCACAGAATTCCCTATTGACTCAAGCAACTCTATCCTCTTCATTAATTGTGTGATCTTGGTTTCTGAAGCTAGAGAGGATTCTTTGGATTGTGTACCAGTTCTGGAAGTGGTGGAAGTCGGTTTATCAGGGCATGACTCCCACTGAATGGTTTTCTCAGCTAGGGTTTCAAAGAGATCCCACCCCTGATGTTCATCTTTTTTCAGGAATCCCCTTGGCACATGGATTCCAAAAGGGTTTTGTTTGGTAATCTAATCCATCATAGATAATCTGGCATAGACGCCATTTCTCTATGCCATGATGGGGACATAGGGCTAAGAGGTCTTTGAAACGCTCAAGATATTTCCAGAAAGGTTCATTTGGGTCCTGCTTGAATTGCATTATATTCTTTCTCATGAGGGCTGTTTTGTGGATAGGATAGAACTTCTTAAGAAAGACTTTAACAAAATCCTCCCATAAAGATATGGAACTGACTGGAAGATTATAAAGCCATTTCTTAGCTAAATCTTTAAGTGCAAACGGTATGAACCGTAACCTAACAGCATCCTCAGAAAGTTGGGAAATTCTCATCATTTGGCATACCTCTTCAAACTCACGAATAAAGAGGTACGCGTCCTCAGACTCTAGACCATGGAAGTGGGGAAGTGTATTTATGAATTGTGGTTTCAGCTCAAAGTTGTTTCCATTAGGCTCGGGGAGAAGAATGCATGAAGGAATGGAGGTGCGAATCGGATAAAATCGATCCTGAAGTGAGACGTTGTTGGTCATGATGAAGTGGTTGTGTATGTGCAAGTGTAGAATTAGGATCACAAAACCACTGTCGTATATACAATCACAAAACGTACACCGATCACACCAGCGAAAAAGAAAAAATAACAAACAACAAAAGAAAAAATCAATCCAAGCTTGTCTAGGGTTTCTGGTCCTAGATGACTCCTAAATAGACTGTCCACAGGAGGTTTAGTGTAGACCTTGACTATAAGCAAATCAGCCAGGGAAGGGTAAAGTCGTTGGGAGGTTTTCCGTCCGAAGACGTTCCTTAATTAAGTAACCAACAACCTTCGGGCTTTCGGCCCTTAACCCCTTTCCTAGACACCGATTTTACAGAAGTCAATTTCCAACACTTTTCCCCCTTAGGATAATCTCCTAAGTGAGTCCGGATGTCCCTAGGGCCAACGTCTATCAATTTTAGTTACAAGCTTGGGATTGTGAGTACGTGGGGAAAATGATTTCCGGGCTAAGGAAAGGGTAATGACCTCCCCACCTTATGTTATTTACAGGAATTGCCCTTAGAATTAATTGTGCAAGTGTACGATATAGAAACAAACAAGGTTCACTCCAAGTAAGAAAATCAAACAAAGAGTGAGTCTTAGTCTATATGCAATGAATCACGTACCTTGTCCCACGCACTCTTCAACAGTAAATTTAAAGTAATTGAAAGACACGTGCCTATAATGCAAGATGTCTAACAATTTTTTAGCAATTATCAACCAATTTCTTACTGTTGAATTAATTAACAGGAATACAGTGAAGTATACAGGAAATGAAGTATATAGGCAGCAGTATCTTGCAGAGCAGAAGCCCCTGCAAAAATTTGGTTAGAAGTGCACTCTGTTGTGCCGCGTTTCCACGGCAAAGCTTGTGGATCCGCGGCACTCCAGAGGGATCCTGGGCTCTGCTTTCTTGAGCAGAGTCCCAGGTCCACTTATATGATTCTGCTGTAGATATTTTCCTGTTTTCTTCTCCTGTCACCTGCAACAGAGAAGAAGAATCGTTTAGTTTCTCACTTTTAAAAATACCGTCGCTCTCCCCGGCAACGGCGCCAAAAATTGATTAAGAAAGAATACGTATGCGCCGTATTAGAGAATTGTCATCCCCGGCAACGGCGCCAAAAATTTGATTAGACGGAAAAGGGCGTACTTATTATGTGTATAGAAATGTATTTTATGTACCCTTTCTTGTCTCCGCTATAGCCTAGGGCTATACCGAGTCGGATCTCAGGGAGAGCTAGTGTAGAAACGTTACGATACACGTGAGAAGATAAAACGAGAACTCTTCTTTGTTTACAAGAATAAAGAATCAAAAGAAAAACAAATAAAAGAATTAGTGGCTATGTTCATGGTGGAAATCGGGAGAAATCAAGATTGAGATGGATTTGAACTAACAACTAAAAAGAAAGTAAAATCAAGAAAACTTTGAATGCAAGAAATCCATGACTAGCTAACCTTAACTACCTTGCTAAACTAACTAAACTCCGTGATAGTGATGCGTGCCTCATGTTGATTCATCGGCATGTATTTGTCTTGCTTGTGATCTAATTACTTTCCCACTAAGATGATGGGGATTCATTCTTGGACTTGTCTTGTAGCCTCCATAGATGGTCATCGGCCTACAAGATAGACTTTCACTAATGGAATCACAAGAGATACACTCAAGGGATGCAAATGAAGAACATACAACTTTCACTAATGGAAGTAGTGAAGTTGTACATCAATTAGCATATTGGTGCTCCATCTCCATGTTCCATCAAGGCACTAGTTCAAAGACTAGGCTCTACATGAGGCACACATGAATCATATGGAGAATTACAACAAGATTCTTGCCAAGAAATGAAACAAAACCCATCGGAGAAGAGAAGATCATACAAATTGCAAGATGAAGTAAAGCAATCACCCATGAGTTAGGAGTTAGCAAGAGTAGTGGTTAGCTAGTACATGGAACAAGAAATAGCTACTAGACATTACAAAAGCAAAGCAAAGCATGATTAAATTGCTAGAAATTAACAAAGCAAGTAAAGTGAAAGAAAACAAACTAGAATCAAGCTCAAGTAGAGGATGGAGAATGGATCAATCCTTGTTGCTTCAAGTGTCACTCTTGATTACACAAGCTCTCTCTCTCACAATCACTCTCTTTTACAATGAAATCTAGGGAGGAAGAAGATCATAGAGAGAACTAAAAATCCTAAACAAAACCTAACAAAATTACAATCTATTCACTAATCTCTCTCTCTTCTCTGATCCGTTTCAGCTCGCAGGTCTTCATGGGGTATTTATAGGAGAAATGGGAAGCTTCCAGAGAGATGTTTGTTGCCACAAAATCCGGGGATCTAACGGCCCTAGATTGCCGCGCCCACTTGCGTTCCCGCGGCAATCTCGTGGCCGTTGGATCGGATCTTTCTGGTGGAGATCAGTTGGGAAGTGGTTATCCACGTGGACCACTTGGATTCTCTATTTGTTGCGCGGATCTCTCTAGATCTGGATTGAGATTTGGCTTTATCCTTTATCTTTTAATTAATCACTTAATTAGTGTTAATTAAGTGATTATTTGAATATCTCTCCATTATTTGTGTACCTGCAAATAAGTAGAGAAGAGGAGTAAAAATCACTTATTTATTTGTATTATGCATGGGAGTTATGATGTAAAATATGCAATATTGAGTACTAATCAACGTCGCGTCCAGCCTCAGTCGGACAACCAAAGGTTCCAACTTGTAGCTGACGCGCACGTCTCCTCTGTCGACGCTCAGCGTTTCGGTTGCGTCGTGGAGGTGGAGAGTGACCAACGACGACCTAATACTGAACACCAGAGATTTTGACCACGCGGGTCTCCTGAGAGACGCTGACGCGGGTATTCTGTGCGACGCGGTTGGTCGCAACGACAGTTGTGCTGAGATCACGCGGGCCTTCTGAGAGGCGTTGGCGCGTGTATCTTGCTTGGCACAGTGGGCAGCAGCAGCGCCCGAGAGAGCCTCAGATCGGGCTTTGGGCCATTCCCCGTCGAGACCCTGCGGCAGACGCGGGTCTTTGGGCTCTTAGAGCCAGAAGAGAGGAACTCTTCGTATTTCGCCTGGTCGAACTCGACAACGAGCGATTTGACCATCTTGCCCTTACGAAGGACGTCATCCTGCGCCACAATTTGCTCATCAGTGACAAATGTAGTCCCCAGCGGAGTCGCCATCTCTTGTACGCGCCGGAAAAAGAAAGCAAGATTCGCTGTAAAGATTTCCTTGAATCAGATGAAAAATTACAACAAAACTATTTTTCCTTCTAGTTACAAGGGAGGGAGGATGTTGAGTCTTGAATCCTCCCTTTGTTTAAGGCTGGGTTCTTCAAGTGGCGGTGGAGAGTGAATCTTGTTCTCCGTTGACCGGATGACCGTCTGAATCGTCAGGGATCTTCTCTTTGGCTGGTAGAAAGAGTAACATAGCTCTGTCTACCAAAACTCTCAAAGAGAAGGTAGGCAAAGGGCAGCTCGTACGCAGCGAGCTTGTCGAAGAGTTGAGCTCTCTCCTGTCTCTGTCTGTCTTTCTCTCTGTGTGTGATCCTTGTCGTCTGTGTCTGATCCTCGTTCTCGCCCCCTGTTGTTGTTGTTGTTGTCCCATGTCCATAGGACGGGGCTATTTATAGAGGTTTCAGGGTGAACGTGCCCCCTAAAAATGCTCCACAACGAGGGGCTAACTCCCCCGCTACATGGGCGGCGATTGGCCCCATATCCAGGGCGGTTGTAACCGAGGCGCGGGTTTCAACCCACGCGCCTTGATACTGAGACGCGGGCTTTGGGTCCTCGCGTCTTGATGTTGAGACGTGGGCTTTAGACCTTCGCGCCTTGGGATTGAGACGCGGGCTTTGGACCCTCGCGCCTTGAGATTGAGACGCGGGCTTTAGACCCTCGCGCCTTGGGGTTGAGACGCGGGCTTTGGACCCTCGCGCCTTGAGGTTGAGACGCGGGCTTTAGACCCTCGCGCCTTGGGGTTGAGACGCGGGTGTCGAGCCCTCGCGTCTTGATGCTGAGACGCGGGTGTCGAGCCCTCGCGTCTAGAGCTTGAAACCCTGCCTTTTTAATGGCTCATCTTTTAGACGTTTTTAGACAGCCTACACCTGGAGCACTACAACCCTTTGACGGAGACATTCTTCACCCCGGTCGGAGAAATGGGGCTCGCCCTTCATGAACTATATGAGGTTTCAGGGCTGGTTATGGGAGATGCCCCTTATGAAGAATATGTCCCAACTTCTGAGGAGCTTCATCTCTTGAAGAAAGAATGCCCTCAGATATATGAGACCTACTGGGAAGTATTGTGTCACTTCCACATCTGCGGTCAAATAACCTCCTGGAGGACCAGGGGTGTTAAGCAGATATCTTGGGCGAGCTACATGTTTAATGGTATAACTGAGAAAGATCACTCAGTGACCATTCTGGCTCCCAACACCGATGAAGAAATCGCTGAGAGGATTAATACCTCTGTGAGCTCTTACACCACAGAGTCGAATGAAGACACTTTCAAACCTGATACGGTTTTTGAAAGTTTTCATCACCAAGCCCAGGTCCCCATTTCTGACCGGGCACTACTGGCGGGCTTTCTCATGCTGTGGTTGAAGCACTGCGTAGTGCCGACACTGCCGCATGAAGTGATTATTGCCGACGTGGTGTATCCGGCGGTCCTGTTGGCCTATGGTAGGTCCATTGCTCTCCTTCCAGCAATGGTGGCTGGAATCCAAAGTGGCTTACAGGCTCTAGTTCAGAGCCTGTGCAAAGTGGAGGCCATCGTCGACTCCCAAGGTAGACTGGAGGTTAACTCGGAGGGAAAGCCGAGAGTAAAGACCCCTAACCCCGAATCGAGCTTCCCTACACGTACCTAATGGCTTGGTACGTTATGCATTGCCCCTCACTGATAATGCCAGTGTCTCAATCTGAGGGGTTTGTCCCCTTTGTGCAGCGGCTAGAGAGCTCGAGCTGGTCCCACTACTATATGTTCTACGTTCGGAAATGTATTCTGAACGTTTCAAATTATCATCTCGATCGCTGCTTCCCCGAGATTACCGGTGCATCTTATGGGGATAAATTTGCTGACCTTGCAGGTCCGGACGACATCACGAGGTTGCCATCGGGAGTCTTTTGGTGGCTTATCAACATTCGGCCCGGGTATCTGCTCTTTCGGCAAGGGAACTCATGTACAATTGAGCCCTATATGCCGAATCGTTTTGCCCGACAATTCGGTTATGATCAATTGTATGTCAGCAACCCTAACGCCAAACTCTCCTTCAGTGGGAATCTGTTTGAAGGTGCTAGGGCCTGATATTACAGTGTGGCTGGAGGGACAAAAACTATTTTCAGCTTGCCTCACAAAACGCCAAACTCCTACGCGAGCCTTAGTTTCTGCACTTGGTATTTTCAGGCTAGCAAGATGCCTGATTACTCAATAAATCACTCATGCATCAAGAGTATCAATGCGTCCTACGAGGACAAATTGGCGTCCAACAGGCGCATGCGAGGCATGGATGAATACCAGACAGCTAAGAGAGAGGCTTGAGGGGAGACAGGGGTGGAGCCGAGAGCAGCAGCACCTAAGGAGCAGCCCGCTATAAGGCGTCGACGGGCTGTGCCTAAACGTCCCCATGGCTCTACTTCTAAAGTTAAGCCTACCCCGAAGAAGACCAGGAGAGACTCGGGGGCTGAAGCTTCAATGCCCGAGGCCGTCCCTTCTGGTGTTGAGGAGCAGAGGGAGGAAGAGGAGGAGGAAGACGAAACCCCCCTTGTTCATCCTCGTGGATTACGCAGCAGGGGGCCCGTGATCTTAAAAGAAAGGGAGCTTGCCGATGAACCCACTACAACTGATGAGGCTGAGCAACTCGAGGTTGACCTAGTAGGAAGGGATGATGTTGAGATTTCAGGGGTCTCAACTCAACTAGGGTCCTCTTCAGTTCAAGAGAGGAGGGATGAGGAGCAACAGCCTGGGTCTCCTACTGTATTAATGCGCAGCTCGCAGGTAGTCGATCCCAGCCCTACTACTGGGGTACTCGGTGGCAAGGTCTCGATTGTTGAGGCCTCTTGTGTTGAACTATCATCTTCATCGTCCGGAGAGGATGAATATTATTCGGGCGATGAAGTTAATTTTGGCGATGAACCCGCTCTTTCAGATCCGAGCAAATTTTTACATATTTTGGAGGAAGAAATATATGGGTGTGACCCTGTGGCGGTTTCACCGACAGCAACAATTGCTGCTGCTAAGGTACTCTCGTTGTCTTTTTGACCCATTTTCTCTTTTAACTAGGGAAAGATTCTGATGTTTTCCTTTTAACTTTATGTTACAAGGCTGGCCGTTGACAGTAAGGCTGCAACTTCCTCTCATATCGAGGAAATGATGCAAGAGCTGGCCCAGCAGGAGGGTGTTGAGGCTTCTTCTACTGAAATGCCTCAAGAGAGGGCAATTATTGAAGTTGGGGAGACCTCAACCCTACAAGATCCGCCCAGGAATTCGCCGTCTTCGAATCCTCAGCTTGGTAAGAAAATATGGATGCCTTGAATGTCCTCCTTTTTATTGTCATGGTTGACGTTTTGGTGATTCGCAGAGAGTGCTGAGGTAGCTCAGGTAGAGGATCTTGTGGCCAACATTGACCCAGAAGGCAGTACAATTCAAGCCTCGATCGAGGGCCCCGAAGAGGTCAGGTTTGCTGCCACTTCAGTCACCGTGGAGGCTGCTACGACGACAACCGCCCTAGGAGTGTCAGCGACCATCTCAGCTTCTGACGCACCTGTCGTTGACCTCCCTCCTGTGCAAGACGAACCGATTTTTGTCTCTCATCTGCAATGGAAAGAGGATCCGGGAGTTCGTCAGCAGAGTTCTCTTCAGCCAATGATATTATGGAAGAACTGGCATGTCAAATGGTGTAGCAGTTTTTTGCTTCCATGCGATCATGTATTGACCTCATCCTTTCTGGGCAGCTCTTTGAGTTTGCCTGAGTACTTCTCGAAAATCAGATCGGGAACATCGGTCATACTGGAGGTCCTTCGCAGGCTAGGGCATGCCTGATGCTGGTGGAGCAGTTGGGAAGTGACCTGAAAGAGCTCAAGTCCCTGGAAGATGCTGGTTCAGTAGACGAGACTCGGGCAACCCTGAATAGGCTTCTCGCTCCTCAAGAACAAGAGCAGAAGGCGCTGGAGGAACAAATAGCTGAAGAGACCCGCCATCTCCAGCATTTCCAGGATGACCACCAAAGGCTGATTGGCGATTCAAAGGAATCTAAAATCGTCATGCAGAGCGCAGAGCAGGTTATTGTCACAGCTCGGGCCACCATAGCCAAGTCAGAAGCCTTGATTAAAATCAATGAGCAGAAACTTGCCGCTGCCAGGAAGAAGCTGGAAAAGCTGGAAGCTGCCAAGACGCAGGCCGAAGAAAACCTCTCCGCTCATTCCTCCAGGTTGGAATCTCTACGAGCGCAGCTGGCTGCGATGAAATTCTTATCTGAGGAGGAGTTGCGGGTCCAAGCTCTCATGGAGGCTGAGAAAGCGTGTCAGCACGAGATACATCGCCTCCGAGAATAAATCCGTTCTTTGGCGAATCAAGATTATTAGCCTCCTCTTTTTCTTTTTGTTTGTAAAAAGAAAGAACACTCTATTCGTCAAGAGCGTTTGAATTACTTTTATCATTTTTGGATCAAATAATAAAAACATTCAGATTTTTGCTCCATCTTCATTGTTTCACTGTAGATGAATCCAATTTCTTAGTTGTAGCCTTTGATTGTGATCCTTAACTGACTATGAATAATAAACTCAGGCTGAACTGAGTTCTTGGGCGGGACGCGGCTCTGATTTATAGTGGGGACGCGGTCCTGGGAAACGCGACTCTGACCTGCTAATTGAGACGCAGTTCAAGCTTGCGCGAAAGACGCGGCTTTGGTTATGGAGGGACGCGGTCTGGACGCAGCCCCTAACTCTGCAGAATTCAGGATGCAGTGAGGATGCAGTCTTATGTTCCTCAAAACTGACACATAGATATGAGGACGCGGCACTGTCTTGGAAGAAATGCGTCTCTGGACCCTATGAATGACATAGGCTTTCTCTATTGTGGACGCAGCTTTCAAATTTTATGTAACCTCAAAGCGCGACCTCAGAATGGGTCCCTTTTGCTAAGGGGACGCGGCTCTGAACCGCTCCGAGAGACGCGGTCGCAGCTCTCTGGACGCAACTCTTGGGGCTGCGTTTGGTGCAACTTACCAAGTATTACATACAGCTTGTCATAAAGATTTTGTTAGATCTTTAAATGTCAAATCGATGTTGACGATTGGGAACTCGCATCATCCGATGTTTTCTGAAGCGGCAGTCCACGCGTCAGCCCTTCATTGGGCTTAGACATTAATGCCTTTAGATGCCAAGTCGGCGCTGGCGGTTGGGGGCCTGCGTCTTCGTCGCTTCCCGAAGCGACCATCCACGCGTCAGCCCTTCATTGGGCTTTGACATTCGTGCGGGAATTAAGGCCGACGGTTCTGATTAATGAGCCATTAATTATAGGCTTTGTGGATTGCCTATAAATAGGCCTCACCCCCCTCTTTTAACAGTCTATTACTTAGATTGTTTTCCCTCGAGAGCAGGCGCTCTGAGGGATTTCATATTCTTCAAGGACTTTTCTTCTTCCTTCGATGGGGTTTCCCCCCATGGACGACGGCGACCCAAATCTTTCATGCTTTGCTTTAATCTCTGTAGAAGATTATCACTGTCAAGTGATTTCAAGATCAAAAAGCGTCTCTTTGAGCACCTTTTATGTCCGCGCCTTGATGCAGAAAGTTCAACCCTTAAAGGGTTATTCTGTGGGTATGAATTCTTTGTTTGCCATGAAATTTTCAGCCCAACTGAGTTTCAGTTTCGCTGTCTCTTAAAGAGATTCATCTTCTTGACCTTCTCTTGAAGTCTGACTAGTGCGCCCACTTTTAAAAGTTGTGCCTTTTAGACTTCCTGATGAGGTGCGAGTTGATTGAGTCTGAACTTGGACTTTGCATCTGGACCGCGAGCTTTACATACAGAGCTCGCGTTTGAGGCTGTTGACTAAGAAGAACTCAGGCCGAAGGGTTCAGACTTGAATATAGCAACCCCTGTTTATCAAACGGGGAGGTGGCAATTTTCGTGTCTGATTCTCTTCGCGTCTCATATTTTTGACGTTGGTACAAAACTAGACTGCGTTCGATTCTGTGTGTATCACAACTTTGATCGCGTTTGTTTCTGTCGCAGCAGAATTTTGACTTGCTACGCGGGTCATCCTTGCGTCTGAAGTTTTCAGCAATAACCGCGTCTGTCCTTTGGTTTTCTGTTGAAGTATCCTGAGCTTCTAACTGTGTTTTACTTCTCGCAAGTTGGTTCAATCATCCTTTCTCATATTCGCTGGGCCCCTGGGAGAATATTTCGGCCAGCAAACCTGTTCGTCGATCGACCAATGGAGAAGAAGTCATGGCTCATATTTATGGGAGACGAGGATCTGACATCCGCCGAGACCTCATTGGACACGATGCACCAGTCATGCTTCCGGCATGCCATGGTCACAGTGGGTATGGCGGTGGATATAGTGGTGGGTATGGTCCTCTTGCAGGTCACTGGAAAGAGGACGTCACCTGTAAGGTCTCGGATCCCCCTTACCCCAGAAGTGACATCGACGAAAAGTCCATATTCATTAGATAACTTTCTGGTGGTGGAGGTGTTCATCAACGAAGGATCGTGGCCTGCATCGGTTGGTCAGGTGGAATCAGAAGGTTCTGCTGCATTTCGACCTCAAGAAACACCATTGTTCTTGGTTAACAAGGGCTTCTTCAATATTTACGTCATGCATTTCGACCTAATCAGCCTCCGATCGTCACCACAGTGTTCAACTCTACTTTGGCACCCTTCCAAACATCTTGTACTTGGAGTGGTGAGCATGCTTCAAGGAGTGAGTGCAACCTTTCACTGAGAGAGAGACTTTTTGCACTCCTTTATTGTAACACTCAATCTTATTATATAAGAGAGTGTCTTGTATCACTTTCATATGTTGAATATAAATAAAAGCGACACTTTTTTATTTCCTTCTATTGTCTTGAACTCCCTTTTGTAGAAAGTCAGACGAATAGAAGTAAAAGATCTTCGGCTCGCTAAAAAGATGATAATAATCTTAACGAGTCAAAGTTTGTAGAAAAATCCTATTTCAGGAAATTCAACTGTGCTGTCAGAGGTGTGATATTAACTTGACAAAAATAAGATAATTTTTGTGGACCTGCAATCTATAAAGGAAAGTGACAGGTGAAACTTGTGCCCCCAGGAAGGATGAACTTTTATCAGAGGTTTGAGATTAACTTGATTAAGATCAGCTAGGGATTTAACGAAAACACTGTTAATGGTGTAATGTTAATCTAACAATGTTTTTAGGTAGACTTGTTATTCTATTGACGAGGATAACAAGTGAGACTAGATTCGGGGGGATCTAGGAAAACCTTTACCGTTAGAGGTGTGATTTTAACTTAACGGGTTGAATTAAACCTTGTCCAAAGTGTGATGTTAACTTGACAAGGGTGTGAGTCAGAGGTGTGATATTGAACTTGGCTCAAAAGTATTTCAGCTTTATTTGGGAAAACTGAAAATATCACTGCCATAGGTGTGATGTTTAACTTGGCAGCGAGGGTAATGCTAGAGGTGTAATTTTGAACTTGGCATTGGTCATCTCGACTTTAACAAGAAAGTCCGAGGGAAGGTCATTGCCATAAGTGTATTGTTGAACTTAGCAATGATCTGGACACTAGAGGTGAAGTGTTAAACTTAGTATCGTTCATTTCAGCTTCGATATGGAAGTCTGAGGGAAAATGACTGTCAGAGGTTTAATATTGAACTTGGCAGCAACTTGATTACTGGTAGAAGTGTAATATTAAACTTAACAGTAATTTGTCAAAGGTGTGGTATTAACTTGACAGAAATTGACTCGTGATATGAGCAATTTGAGGACCTGCCATTCTGTGTATGAGAAGTGACAAGTGGAATTTAAAAACGTCAGAGGTGTAGTGTTAACCTGACAAATTTGAAGGCTTGCTACTCCATATAGGGCTGACAAGTAAGGTTTGTACCTGATATGGCGTATTGAAAATTTCATTACCAGAGTTATAGTGTTAACGTATCAATGATTGAATTTTGTAGACCTACCATTCTGTGTATGAGAATTGGTAAGGGATTTTGGAGGAGAGAGTGGAACTAAGTCCACTTAGGATTTTTAGCAAATCCTCAGCTATCAACGGATTTGGTATGCCTTTACCAACTACCGTTTGAGTCGGGCTAGCCATGCTATTCCCCTCAGCATGATGAGTTGTCGAAGACTTATGTTGGGCTTAGAAGCCAACATTTTCCTCTGTCTGCCCTTAGCCGTTGGAGGTGTCGGACATTAATGAAGATAGGAATATTAGAACCCAAGTTTCACCTTTTGTTTCTTTATCAATATTTACATCATGCATCAGGGTACAATCGATGCGCAATTAGCTTGTCACCGATCTATCGTGATGTGACCTAATGAAGGAAAGAAACTTTTCTTGGATCTGGAGCTTTGATCAGAGGTGTACTTTTAACTTGATCGGCGGGGGGAATACTATTAAGGATAGTACTTCTTTAGGAACCTGCCATTGATCGGCATCATGAGTGTATCGCCATTTGAAGTTATGAGGCGATATGATCCATTTGAGTAGACTGACTCTACTACAAATGGTCCTTCCCATTTGGGCTGAAATTTTCCGTTTGTCTTATGTGTCATTACCATAGGTCTTCTGACGGCTAAGACGAGGTCACCTTTCTTGAAAGTTCGCACTTTAACATTCTTGTTGAAGGCTCTGGTAATCCGGGCTTGGTAAAATTCGATTTGTTGTTGGGCTTGCAGACGTTTATCATCTAAGGCTTCTAATTCTTGGAGTCGTTGTCGATTCTTCTCCTCATTTGTCATCTCCACCGTCAAGGCGACGCGTAGGGATGGGATTTAGATTTCTAGTGGAAGCACAGCTTCACACCCGTATACCAAAGAAATGGCGTAGCTTTAGTTGGGGTTCGAACAGTTATGCGATAGGCCCATAAGCATTCACCTAGCTTGTCGTCCCAATCACGCTAACTTTTCGAGACGAATTTCTTGAGAAGCTTGCCAATGGTCTTGTTGAAGGCTTCTGCGGAAACCATTAGCGGCGGGGGTAGTATGCCGTTGAGGACACACTCTAGATTCTGAACTTAGCGCAGAACCTTTGGAAAGCCTGACTGACGAACTGGGGACCATTATCATGGACAATTCGCTGATGTACCCCAAAACAGTAAATGACGTGTGTTTAACGAACTTGATCACGTCAGATGACTTTACCTCCTTCAAAGGAATGGCCTCAGCCCATTTGGACAAGTAATCGGTTATAGCTAAATTAAACCGATGTCCTTTTGATGATGTGGGCTGATAGGGCCAACTACATCCATCCCCCACATTTCAAATGGCCAGGTAGAGGTTGTAGAGTGAAGGTATCCTGGTGCTTGATGGATAAAATCACCATGCACTTGGCAGGCGTGACATCTTTTGGCATAAGTGATGGCGTCAGCGATCATTAGGCCAATAATATCCCAACCTTTGAAGTCGATATGCAAGTTTTGGGCCAGGTTGATGGGCTCCACACATACCATCATGGGCTTCTTTCAATATCTCCTGTGCCTCTTATGGTGAAAGGTAGCGAAGCAAGATCCCATCATGCGATCGACGATACAATGTTCGTGTAATCGCATTATAGTAGAATTTGGGGGCTTTCCTTCTAATGGCGGCCGCTTCTTTGGTGTCCTCGGACAGGATGCCGTACAAGACATAATCAATGTAAGAAAATCGCCAGTCTCTAGACTCTGGACCGGTTGACGACTCAAGAACTTCTTTGTCTTGACGATCTCCCGTCGGCTCCTGGTAGTCCTCAGGAACAATTCTCGGGCAATACAAGTCGTGGCTGTGAATAAATATTTTCTCCACTACTCTAGCTGGAAGGGCTAAGGAGGCAGCGAGAGACGCCAGTGCATCTGCATACGCATTCTGCTTGCGTGGTACATGGTCGATGTAAAAGTTTGTGAACCTCTCGGCCATGTGGAAAGTTGCGTTATAATAGGGTACTAGATCTTCATGTCTGACTCGTACTCCCCACTAACTTGGCTGACGATAAGTTTAGAGTCACCATATGCCTCAAGATTTTTAACGCCAATCTCATCAGCGAGCTGCATCCCAATCAAAAGGGCATTGTACTCCGCTACATTGTTGGAACAAGGCTCGGTAATGAGACAGCTCGAGGAACCACATAATTCTATGGGGAACGAGTACTACCCCTACTCCTGCACTCTATGTCCTTTTGGGCTTGTTCTCGATGCACCGTCAAAGAAAAATTGCCACACTTGTCTCTCAAAAGATGTATGGGTCAAGCAGACTTCAGCGACCTCATCTGGGAGATCCTCGTAAAGTTTGGTTGCCCTCGGATCTAGATGCTTAGCCAGGAAATCCGCAACCGCTTGTCCTTTAATGGCCTTTTGTGGTAAAAAGTGCATTTCATATTGGGATAGCAATATGCCCATTTTGCCAGTCGACCGTTTAATGATGAAGGCTTTGTCATGAGCAAACTCAAGGGGTTGACTTTTGATATGACGTTTATAGTTTGGCCTACCAAATAGTATCGCATTTTTTGAACAACAAACACTAATGTCAAACACTCCTCGACCGGGTTATACCGATGTTCAACTCTGATATTGTTCTACTCAAATAGTAGATTGCTTGCTCTCGCCCTTGATTATCGTTCTGAGCTAGTAAATCTCCTAAAGAATGATCCATTGCTCGGACGTATATTAGAAAAAGTTTTTCAAAACATCGGAGCTGCAAGGACTGGAGGTTGTGTGAGGTATTGTTTAATTTTCCTCAAATGCCTGCTGGCAAGCGTTGTCCCAAATGAACGAGACACCCTTCTTCATTAATTTGGTAAAGGGTTGGCATCTACCGGAGAGATTTGAGATAAACCTTCGGATGTAAGCCAATCGTCCTTGCAATCCCCTGAGCTCCTTGAGGTTTCTCAGAGGTTGCATCTCCTGGATAGTGCGAACCTTTTCCGAATCCAAATGAATTCCCGCGGAGGTTACGACAAATCCTAGGAATTTGCCACTGACCACCCCAGGAAGGATTTAGTGGGGTTCTTCTTCAATTGATGGGCCCGCATGATGTCGAAGATAACCTTTAAATAAGTTATATGATCACTTTTAGCGCGGCTTTTTACTGCGATGTCGTCAACATAGCATTCCACCGTTTTGCGCATGTGTTCGTGAAAAATGGCATTCATAGCTCTTTGATATGTTGCCCCTGCATTCTTTAGTCCGAAGGGCATGACGGTGTAGCAGTATACCCCCAGTGGGTCCTGAAAGAGGTATGTTTTTCGTCATTAGGATACATTTTGATTTGATTATATCTTGAAAATCCATCCATGAAGGACATTCACTTGAATCCATACGTATTGTCAATCATGACATCTGTGATTGGCAATGGGAATTCGTCCTTGGGACAGGCCTCGTTTAGATCACGAAAATCAATGCAGATTCGGATCTTTCCGTTCTTTTTAGCAACGGGGACGATGTTGGCTACCCAATAGGGTGTTGTTCTTCCCTAATGAAACCAGAGTCTATAAGCTTTCTGACTTCTGATTGAATTACCTCCATTACTTCTGGACGGAGCCGTCGTTGTTGTTGTTTGACAGGCTTTACATCCGTATTAATGTTGAGGCGATGCATAGCCACTCGAGGATCAAGTCCAGGCATGTCCTCGTAATTCCAAGCGAAAACATCTATGTATTCTCGCACAAGAGTTATTAAATCTTCTTTCTCGGAGGGCGACAAGCTTTCACTTATAAAGATGGGCTTAGGATTAGCCTCATCTCCTAGATTGATTTGGACAACCTTATCTTCTGTGGGGGGCTGCGTGTTCAAAGCGAGTGTCCCAAAGAGTATTTAAGTGCTTGATCTAAGGATCTGTATCGGATTGGATCATTTCTTCATCTTTGTCTTCCAGGTGGCTTGTTGAAATCTGTTCACTGAAAGTTCTCTAAAGACGTTGCCGACACTAACATCTGACTCCCACGATGACGTGCCCGATGAGTAATTATGGTATAATGACTCGTCAGACTCAGAAGCTGATGGAATTAGAGTTGACACATAGCCCAACCCCCTGTGAGTCTGACGATAATAATTAGGGGGTTTCCCTTTTGGCACAAAAGATCGAAGTAGCGTTCTCCTTCCTTTGCCGAAATTCTACACTGGACCATTCGTCAGACCATACCCCATGCTTTCCATCATTCTGAGTGCATTTGGCTCATAATGACCGAACCGAGGGGTTCCTTCTCGCTTTCTGATTCTTCACAGGACGTTGGTTTGGACTTAATTTGCTCGAAAAGAATTGGTTTTTGGCGTTTCCGTTTTGCTGGAACCATGAATATGGACTCTTGCGCATTACCAGCACCTCGGTATGTTTCAAAGGATGATTTCACTGGTACATGCAATGATGTCAAAGCATCCATTGCCGACCAGATGTTATCATCCACTTCGGTACTAGTGTCAGACGGCACTGAGTCAGAATCGAATACAGAAAAATAAGTCAAGTCTAATTCTTCATTAATATACCATCCGCCTACATCATCGGCGGTGTTATCAACATCGAGCTTATTAATGCTCGTTATAAGCGGATCTAGTTCTCACATGAACTCTTCTTTTTCCAGCTCAGTGTCAGCTTCATTACCAGAGTCTGACTCCTCTGGTTATGGGATTTCATCTTTTCCACAGAGTCCTGATATAGGAGAGAATCTGTGAAGTAATTCTCGACTCCCTTGAACGGATGCCTTTCGGCAATCAACGTTCACACCTTTCCACTCCCGTCGATGTATTCATGACTTGGTGGAGAGTGGAGGGAACAATAGAATTACGATGAATCCATGGTCGTCCCAGCAGCAAATTGTAGGAAGTGTCGGCGTCGATCACGTAGCAGGTCACTTCTGATTTTAAGTCCCCGATCTGGCATTTGAGCTTGATCTTCCCCATTGGACGGGTACCATTGGCGTTGAATCCATAGATGGTAGTCTGGGTAGCGCTTAAACGGTGAGTAAGAATCCCCAGATATTACATGACCCGGCGAGGCATAATGCTCAGTGCAGACCCGGGATCCACCTGAATGTGGCTTACTTCAGATGAACCAATATACACTGTGAAGTACAGGGGTCAATCATATTTCCTTTGACCTGCATATCATCCGCGGTGAAGGTGATGCAGGGAGCATTTTGGGAGGCATGGAGGCAATCCTCTACATCTTCCTCCTTTGGTCCAATCGGCACCTGAGTCATGAAAACCTCAACATTAGCGAGGGCCTCTTGTAGAGCTTCTTTGGTTGACTTCGATAGCCTAAGGAGCTCATAAAGAGTAATTCGGGCTGGGATATTGGCCAATTGAGCCAGGACATCAAAGCGGTAAGGTGTTGTGGATCCTTCTGCGATGTCTTTCGAGAGAACTTTGAAAAACTGAAGCTCTTTCTGTCTCTCCACGGGTTGCTTTGTGGAGGGCTTGGCTGGCTCTGTAGCGGGTTTTGGAGAAGTCGCCGCCCATTTCGCCATACTTTTTCAAATATGACTGACCCGAACGGGTTTCCACCACAATTTGGTTGGGTTCTGTAGCCAGAGCTGCCGTTTCCTCTTTTGAATCAGTCAGCGAGGGAACATCAGTTTCCACTTCCCGAGAAGAGGCACATACACATTACAGGATGAAGCCTTAGCTTTGCCTTTGGACTTCCTGTTGGTCACAGTGGTCCATTGCTGGCCATCCACAAGGTCTGGATGAACCCACATGACTTCTTTCCGAGGTGTGGGAGCAGGTACCAGGCTCTTCTCTTGCTGCTGGTGAGGGTCTGTGTTGATCACTCTTAGCTCCCCTCTTAGGACAGGGACTACTCCAGAGGGTGTGGAGGTTGTCTTTCAAACTGGAGAAATGACGTCATATTGGTTGTCACCTTCTTCTGCTCTGGACGGAGTTTTAATACTTCCGCGTCAATCAGAGCCTGAAGGATGTCCTTGAAGACGTAACAGCTCTTAGTGGGCTGTCTCAGCATCCTGTGATACAAGCAGTAGTTGGGACTATCAGTTTTACCGACTTCTTCAGGGCGCCTAGCTTCAGGAAGCTTCAGTCTGTTGCTCTTGTTGAGTAATTTGAAGAGCGAGTTGACATGTTCATCCTTGAAGGAATACTGTTTGCTAGTGCATGGTTGGCTTGAAGAGCCACTTTCCTTGACCGGTTGTGGTTTGACGAGGGATTTGATCTCTGTCGCCAAGTTATCCTTTCGTTTTGCTTGGAGGGATGTGTCTGGCACACGCCTCGTTGACCTCTCAGGTCCGGGTTTATTTTCTTCTGCCCTGACCCGGGCGATAATTTCTTCAGCCTGTTCACCTTGTTGGATCAATTGTTTTTCGGTGCGGCTTTCAGCAACTCCTATTTGGGCGAGGAGCGAGGTCTGTAGATTGTGACGGCATGTTTCCACCAGGGTGACCTGGGTTATACTGCTTGGACATCGGAGTGCTGCATTCTGAAATCTTTCTACAAATGACTTGACGGATTCTCCCTTTCGCTGCTTGGTGGCCAAAAGAGTTGGCATGGTGACCTCCGAGTCATCTTCAAAGAAGCGCGTTAAGAAGAGCTTCTCCAAGTCGCCCCAATTCTTGATAGAGCCCACTGGGAGCTTCATGAACCATTCAAAGGTGAGCCCTTTTAAAGTGCCGATGAACAAAGCATGTCAGGATGGCATCGTTATCTACCACATTCCCTATTTGAGACTTAAAGTAGTAGATATGTTGGTTCGGTGAACCTTTCCCATCAAATACATGGAGGGTCGGAGCTTTGAACTTGGGAGGGTATGGAACAAGGTCCCACTCGGCCAGATATGCCGGACCAGTCCAGCTTCTTGGAGGCCTTTCCGGTTGGTAAGGGCCTCGAGACGTTGCTCCAATTGATTCATTCTTCTAAAATTAACCCTTCCCTGGTCTCGGTCGTCTTTTCCTGCGATGAGGATTTAGACGAACTAGAAATAGGCTGCTCTTTCTCTTCAAGATGTACAGAAGATGAGCTTTCTCCCTCTTTTCGTTTGCCTTTAGACTTTTTAGAGGAGGCTTTGTCGGTTGACTTCCTCTTGTCTTCAAGCAATTGTGCCAGCATCTGCTTGAGAGAGTCGATAGATTCTTGCTGAGCATGAATCATCTCGAGTTGTTCCTTCTGGACCTGAGCTTGCTGCTCAAGAGCCTAGCTGTCTCCTCAGGAGTGCTTGTCATATATAAAAGGCCTCTTTCTCTATAGAAGAGTTTGAAGCCTGCGACTCTGTAATGGCGGAATGCGAGTCGTTTATCTCAATGCCCCGGGCCAAGGCATTGTAGTAATCGGGGGAATTGCCCCAGTCCGGGTGCGAGTGTGTCGGTACACTCCTTCCGGTTCGATGTCAGACTCATCGGAGCTGACCGCAGGTTGCTTTCCTCTACTCCTGCTCGTCATGTTTGCAGTGAGCTCAGGATACTCAGCATCAGAGAAATCCTTCTCCTGTGGGAACGATTTCTTTTAGCTGATCAGGGAATCAGGGTCAGCTGTCTAGCTAGAGACTGCTGGTTTGCACCAGAATTGCAACGGCACTCAGAGAGCATTGTCGTTCACAGAAACATGACGAAGTGATTCGATTAGCACTTCTCTTCCTTGTCAGATAATCCCTTAGATCCGTGGGAGGGGGATCAAAGAGATTGGCCTCGCAATGCTGAGGGCGGGAGGCATCCTTGCTTCGCACAGCTGAGTTGCAAGGTTCTGAGACGCAATTCTTGCATCGTGGCCTCGAAACGCGAGTCTGGCATCTCCGTTGATAAGAGACGCAGCTTTCGCGCTGCTGATTATTGCGTCTGAATAGGGACGCTTGAGGAATGCGGGGTTGTGGGCCCCGTGCTGGAGGTGCGTGCCTCTTGTGCTTGACAAGGTGCGTGAACTTCGCATTGGCGTCTGGGGAGTGGGGCTTCAGAAGAGCCAACCTGGTGAACCTCACGTTTGGGCTACCAAACGCGGACTTCACATGTCGAGTGTGGTGCAGAGAGACACTGGTCTGGACCTTGCGTTCTGCCTCTGTTGGACAATAAGTTGTTCCAACTTGTAGTTGACGCGCACGCCTCCTCTACCGCCGTGCAACGTTCCGGTTGCGTCGTGGAGGTTGAAGGGAACCCTCGATGACCTGGTGCTGAGGAAGAGGATGGATTAGCTGGACATCAGGAAGGTTGACCACGCGGGCTCCTGAGAGACGTTGGTGCGGGCGTTACGCGTGACGCGTTTAGCCATGACCTCCTTCATAGCAGCCGCGTCTGAGAGAATCTCAGAGCGGACTTCGGGGCAAATCCCTATAGAGACCTGATTGGTAGTGAAAAGTGCATTTTTATCATAACATTTACCATCACATTTTCATATTTATTCATATAATTCTGCACATTTATTAATATTTTGTGATTTATTGTGTGCAGGCTCGAAATAATAAAAAGAAAGAATTAAAGCCTAAAAAGAGCCCAAAAGCCCACATTTAAAGCCCAAGTGCAAAAGTGCAAATATCAATTGTCAAAGTGCAATACACAAAGGGCTAAAGTTGCAATATTAAAGAAGAGGGAAGGATAGACTTCTATCCAACCCTAAACACTTGCAGATGAGGATAAAAGCTAAGAAGAGAGTGCAAAGATAAGGAAATTCGTGGATAAAAGATATTGGGATATTGAGATCTAGGTAACTGATTCCTAAGTTATCTCGAAATCCCAAGATAAA